>JAHRHZ010000079.1:10095515-10132596 GCA_024137785.1 Ginglymostoma cirratum | reverse complement strand
GCTCAGTGGGTAGCACTGTTGCCTCATAGCACCAAGGATGTAAGGTAAATTCCAGCCTTGGGTGACAGTCTGTGTGCAGTTTACATGCTTTCCCTGTACCTGCATTGGTGTCTGCTGTGTCCTCTTATATTCCAACGCTGTGCAGGTTAGGTGGATTAGCCATGCAAAATTGACCATAGTTTCCAAGGATGTACAGGCTAAGTGGAAATGTTGGGTTACAGGGATAAGATAGGGGGTTGGGTTTGGGTGGGATACTCTTCGGAAGGTTGGTGCGGATTCAATGGGCCAAATAGCCTTTTTCCACACTTCAGGGATTCTAATGAACCTGGTTGAGTGATGTAGGTACTTCCCTTGCATTTAGTGGGTTGTTTTGTTGGGCACTGGGCACCCCAGAAGAAGGGAACATCCCGTTCCCACCAGGCCTCAAGTACGTCTTACCTGGCAGCTTGCCCACATCTTGTGGTCCCTGCCGTCGTTGCTTGAATACGTAAATGCCTGAATCAGCTTCAGGTGGTGTTATGACCAGGTAAGAGGAACTGAACTGACTCCATTCTGTTCAACCCCCTCTGTTGGTCAGAACAAAGGTTTAAGTTCTTTTTGTTTTGCATGAGACTATGCTTCACCCCAACTAAAAATGTAGTTGATTATTTTTGCTGCAAGTATAAATGAACTAATCGACAAGGTTTTCTTGAATCAAATAAAAATCAAATTTATTAAAGTTTAGACACACACATGTACACACACACATGCGCAAGTACACATACGCATACAAGGGGGGATTTTGTCTCGTACAAAGGAAGATAAAATAATTTTTATGGTTGTCTTTGAGATGTAACCTGCAGCAGAAATTCATTAGCTGGTTTCTTGGCTGTAGTCAGTCAGTGTGAATTGCAGATATTGGCAATACACGATTACTTGATTTTTCTCTGTAATAACTTAAATGGGGACTGGGTGCCACCTTTTTCAGAGAGAAAAAAAACTGGACACTGGTGCATCTCATCAACTATACGCTGTATTGCTCTTGAAATCTCACTCGAAACACAAGTTTCAATGTGTATTTCCTTGATGTTTGTTGAGTTGGGTGAGTCTGCAACAGCTATTGTGCCAATGTCTGGTACTTTGCATTTGTTGATGTCCTTCTTTGAGCTTGGTAGGTTTCAATGAGGCAAAACCTTGCTGATGGCCCACAATGGGGATAATACATCTTTCAAAAGAGCTTCGACAGTCCATTTACAGAGTTCCCTGCTACTCTTTGATATTAATAATTGAGGTTGGTACTGGGGGTGGTTTCATCCTCCTACTAGTATAATAAGTTGACGACTTTGTTTCACTTGAGAAGTCTCATCCGCATGGAGAGATAGTTGATAGTTTCATTGTGAGCTACAGATTCCAGATGATGATTTTTTTACTGTCCAGGGAATTACCCCTTGGCAACCCTTTGCCTACTTTGGCACCAGGGACTTTGGCAGTCATTTTAAAGACTACCAGCTCAATTTTAACTGTTTTCCTTTAACCCCAAAGTCCATGCTTTTAAGTCAGTCGTTGAGATATTTACGAATTATCTTCATTTCAATGAGAAGGCTGTTCTCAGTCCTTCCTGCCCAGGATTTAGTGGGGAAGGGGAGTTGTTGGGGATGTCAGGGGGTCTCCAACCCAACTTGTCCTGCTCCAATACATATGCTCCCCCAACCTCCCACCTGCTCAGCATGGTCCAGGAGGAAGCGTTAAATTCGAGACGAAATGTGAATCTAGCAGGTTAGTAATGGTAGCCATACTTGTATGGCATTGCATATGTCGAATAAAGATTATGTTTAGTTTTAGGTGGAAAAGGCTACATGTCAACTTGGCTAGGACGGATGGGTATTTGTCCCCATTTTAAATATATACAGTTTATCCCATTTTTATATAACACACTTGAGTTGATAGAATTATTAACACAATAGTTAGGTTGGACACAGAAAAGTGGAGTTGGTTGGAGCATAAATGCTACCCTTCTGTAGTACATGGTGAGGAACTGGGAAACAAGAAATCGTGGTTTTGCAACAAATGCTGAACTAGCTTGTGATGCCCTGATCCCATAAAAAAAAGCAGAGAGGAAATTTGTGCAGATAACAGGTTATTAAGTCTAATTAATTTCTGAAGAAGGGTCTAGACCCGAAACGTCAGCTTTCGGGCTCCTCTGATGCTGCTTGGCCTGCAGTGTTCATCGAGCTGTACACCTTGTTATCTCCGATTCTCCAGCGTCGGCAGTTCCTACTATGTCTGAAGTTTTCTTCCTATGTGCCAAGTATGACTCCAGTCAGTGGAGAGTTTTCATCCTGATTTCCACTGAGCTCAGTGTTGCTAGGGCTCCTTGATGCTGCACTCAGTCAAACGTGGCCTTGATGTGAAGGGAAATTGCTCTCACCTCACTTCTGGAATTCAGCTCTTTTATCCACATTTGAAACAAGGCTGTGATGAGATTAGGAGCTAAGTGGTTATTACTAAGTAAGTGCTGCTCGATGGCAATATTTAGGACACCTTCCATCACTTTCCTGATGGTCAAGAGTAGACTGATGGGGTGGTAATTGGCTAGGTTGGATGTGTCCTTCCTTTTGTGTACAGGACATAGTTGGGCAATTCTCCACAATGTTTGACAGATGACATTGTTGTAGCTGTACTGGAACATCTCGGCTAGAAGCAGACAGAGCGATGGATAGGATGGTGAATAGGATAGTGGATAGAGTGATGGATGGGGGTGGACACAGGGGTGGAGAGGAGGGTGGACAGGAGTGGAGAAGGGGCTGGAGAGGTGGTGGATGTGGGGGTGGACAGGGCCTGGACCCCGGGGGTCAAGAGGGGGGTGGAGTGGGGTGGAGAGGGGGTTGGAGAGGGGGTAGACAGAGGGTTGAGAGGGTGGTGGACAGAGGTGTTCACAGTGGGGTGCACAGAGGGTGGAGATGGGCTGCAGAGGGAGTGGAGAGAGGTGTGGACAGGAGGTGGACAGGGGCTGGAAGGGGGTGTGGATGGGGTGTGGAGAAGGGGTGAAAAGGGGCTGGAGAGGGAGTGGACAGGGATGCAGAGCGGCTGGTAGAGAGGGTGGGGGAAAAGGGGAGACAGGTGGTGGACAGGTTGGGGGAGATGTTGGGGGAGAGGGTTGGGGAGAGGAGGAGAACAGGATAGTGAAGAAGGTGGTGGAGAGGAGGTGGGCAGGTGTTGGGGGGGAAGTGACGTGGTTGGTGGAGGGGTTAGTGAGCAGAAGGGCTGTTTTCTTTTTAACTGACTTCCACAGGAGACCATAATGTCAGTCAGCTTGAACCAAAATGACAGCTCGGGTCAGTACTGGGTCTGGACTGAAGTGGATCAGTGCAGGAGAGGTCAATGACCCTCTGTGCTCTGCAAGGGTAAGTGTGACTATCTTCACTCTGCTACCGCGCACCCACACAATCACTATTGATTCTAATTGACATTGCACAGGCCTCTCAGAATGTCATGCAACATTGCCATTTAATTGCTCTCACCAACCTCATCCTCCCAAACTGCAAACCCTTCCTGCTCTCCACATTTCCTACTCACTTACTGGGGACACCTCACCATCTCTCCTGCTCTTAACTAACTGCTCTTCCATCTAATTTCATCCAACTCAATTCCTTCCTTTATCTCATTGCAGGAAATATTGGCCCAATGACTGGGTCAAGAAGTCCAAGACTGGTAGGGGCCTGATGGAAGTCAGGTTCCTTACTGCCTATGATGAAAGAAACACTCTAGTGTTACCTCTTGATTGATAGTAGTTTCCTGAATGACTGCTTCATTTTGACTGATACACATGGTCATATGTTTGTCGTGCACATAGATGTTTGTTGAGTAAACTCTGGTACATGCAGCAGTTCTAACACTGGTGTATCACAATGCCACACAGCAAGATGTGCACCTCTTACCTAATTGATAGATTGGCTGTTCAGTGCTCCCCAATGTCACAAACTGCCTGGTCTTTGCGCTCTGCGCTAAAAAGCAATGCAAGCCACAGGGGCTGGCAGCTTGTAACTGACCACTAAAGACCTTGTGTGGTATGAAAGCAATGTGACCACACAGATGCTGCTACCCATAAATTAGTGCTGAAGTCAATGAGTTCATACTATGAAAACAATGTGAAGTATAGAAAGGTTGGCCGTCCCTAAGTAAACGGTAAAGTAAATGAGCACTAAAAAAACGAGCTAAGAACCATTAGTTGCAAGTATTATTTGAGCAGCAAAGCTGTGTGTGTGTGTGTGTGTGTGTGTGTGTGTGCGTGTGTGTGTGCGTGTGTGTGTGTCTGTCTGTCTGTCTCTTGATAGGTGACCTGGTAGAAGCATGCAAGTCAAAAATGTCCCTGAGCTACAAAATGTTGAAGGTGCCTGAGATGGCATGAGAGCTGGCATGAAGAAGTGTTAGGTCTTGCTGATGCTGACTGTTGCGGATGGGGTTTCAATGAGGATGGTGGCCATGGAGAATGCAGGGACATTGTCTGATTGAAATGTGGGAAATTGGAACATTGTAATTTCTCAGTGATGGAGAGGACAGTTGGAAATGGTGTATAATGAAGGCAAGTTGGGACGTTTATAAGATGCAAGTGCATAGAAATGAGGTGGTCATTGCTCAAAGGTGAAACTCTGAAGTCACCATTCACGGCTTGAAGGGTTAACAGGGAATTTTTTTTCTCGATATTGAGATTCTGGTTTTCATTCACACTGTACTGTCCCACTTCCCTTGTTATTACTCACACCACACTAGGGAGGGGAAGATTCCATGCAAGGCTTTAATAGTCACCAGCAAAATTAGGCATTTGTACCAACCAATGAATGGCCTGGATAATCTCAATAGTTTAATATGTTTTATGCCCGGACCATTTAAAAAAGGCTTCTGCAGCCAAAGATCCTTTGCCTTGCTGTTATTGGTTCTTGATTCATGGAGGATCAAAAGCTTTAGGTACATGAGGAGGAAGTGTTCGTGGGTTTGATATGAATTGGATTGGGATGCTCAGAAAATTTCCGTAAATATTTCTATATCATGACAGCCTTTTAGTTTAGCTTAATCCAATTAATAATAGGGCTAGTTAAATACGGCTGCACTAATAATGCTGTTAGTGTTGCCATTTGCAGCTTCAGATGAAAGCCTGTCATTTAAAGAGATCAGATGTATTCTATTTTAGCATCAGGAATTAAGTTTAAGCTTAGTTCAAATTTATGAGGTCAACTGATGCAAAAAAACAATAAAAGGCATTTCCAGATATCTAGTTTGCTGAAACTGCCTGTTAATGGTTGTCTCATGTTATTACATAGACCACATAACATGGTCCATTAGAGCAATACTTGCAGGCAGTTCACAATAATCTGGTAACCCTTTCCATTTATAATATACAATAGATATAAATAAATTTGATTGCTTTCTGTAATTAGCTGCTTTAACTATTTAGCTCATATAAATATGTCTACTGCTGAGAAAATGCATTGAAATCAAGGAAGGAAGTGACCAAATGACAATAGAGAATTGGGTTTACGTAATATGTTGATAATTACGTTTTGTATCTATTGCATAGGATGATGCAATAAAAATCGAAAGGAGTGCAGATGCTGTAAATCAGAAATAAAAATAAAAATTGCTGGAAAGGCTCAAAAGATCTGGCAGTATCTGTGGAGAGAAATCAGACTTAATGTTTTTGGTTGAGTGACTGACGGTAGCTAGGAAAATGTCGGTTTATGTGCAGAAGATAGGGTGGGGGTAGTTGGTAAAGAATAAACGATACATGGGGATAGAGCGCAGAGAGAGAGAGCAGTTGCAGTTAGACAGACAAAGGAATAGGTAACAATCTCACGAGGAGGGTGGTTAGCTGTTAATGGGGACTGTTAGTGGTTAACAATGGGTGACATGCAATAGCAGGCCATGTCATAACAAGGCTTGGTTGTGGGAGTTGGGCTCAGGACATGGGAGAGCTCAAGGCCTAAAGTTATTGAACTTGATATTGAGTCTGGAAGGCTACAGTGTCTGCAGGTGGAAAGTGAGGTGTTGTTCTTCCAGCTTGCGCTGAGCTTCGCCAGACTACTGCAGCAAGCCACAGAGATGTTGGTCAGGGAACAGGGTGGTATGTTGAAGTGGCAGGCAACTGAAAGTTCTGGGTCTTTTTCATGAAAAGAATGCAAATGTTCTGCCGCGAAGCGGTCAACTAATCTTTGCTTTGTTTCCCCAGTGTAGAGGAGCGAATGTGAGCAGTGAATGCAGTAGACCAGACTGTGGAAAGTACAGGTTCTGCTTCATCTGGAAAGTAGGTTTGGGCCCTTGGATACTGAGGATGGAGATAGTAAATGGACAGCTGTTACACCTTCTGTGGTTGCAGCAGAAGGTGCTGTGAGGCTGTGGGGGGTGGTGGGAATGAAGGAGGTGTAGACTAGGGTGTCCCAGAGGGAACAGAAGGCTGAAAAGGGAAGGGAGGGGAATATGTGTCTGGGGATCTTGCTGGAGGTGACGGAAATGGCAGCTAATGATCCTCTGGATGTGGATGCTGGTGGGATAGTAGGTAAGGACAAGGGAGACCTTATCCTTGTTGCCAGAGGGAAGAGAAAGGTGAGGGCAGAAGTGCAGGAGCTGGGTCGAACATGGCTATGGGCCCTGTCAACAACGGTACTGGGGAATTATCATTTGTGGAAGAAGGTGAACATTTCGGAGGCTCCCTTGTCAAAGTTGTCATCATCCGAACAACTGCGACGGAGATGGGTGAACTGAGAGAATGTAATGCAGTCTTTACAGGAAGCAGGGTGTGAGGATGTATAGCCCAGGTAGCTGTGGGAGTTGGTGGGTCTATAGTGGCTATTGGTGGCCAGTCTATCCCCAGAAATGTAAAAACAGAGACGTGAAGGAAGGGGATGGAGGAGTCAGAGATTGACCAGATGAAGGTGAGAGCAGAAGTGAAATAAATAAACTTCTCCAATTCAGGATGGGAGAGGGAGGAAGCATTGATGATATCATTGATATACCAGAGAAAGAGTTGTGGGTAGGGGCTGGAATAGGACGGGAACAAGGGATGTTCCACATACCCCACAAAGAGACAGGCATAACTGGGACCCATGCGCGTGACTATGGCCACCCCTCTGAACTCAAGAAAATAAGAGGAGTTAAAAGAGAAGTTCTTCAGGGTGAGGACGAGCTCAGCCAGATGGAGGAGACTGTTGGTGGAAAGGAGACAGTTCAGGCCTTTGTTCCAGGAGGAAGCGGAGAGCCCTGAGACCATCCTGGTAGGGGGTGTACATGTAAAGGGGTTTTCTTTTAACCTACTTAGTCCAGCACGATCAAAGAGGAAAACTATTGTAGCAAAAGCTCCACATACAATGCAGCACATTCGAAAATAGTGGTATAAATAGTCAATGCATGTTTGAATTTGGATCGAAGAGAACCTAAAATGAAAAATCTATCACAAGTGGCAGAAATGCATCCTCTTAAGGAGAACACATCTTATTAAGTCAGCTTTATGTTGATGAGTCTCTGTGAACCAATATGCAGCGCAGTACACTGAAAACTGATTTTCTAAATAAATATGCTTAATAAAGCCAGAAATCAGGCTGAGATAATAGTTTTTTAAATACCCTATTCTTCAAAAGCTAGGCCAGCTATTTGCTTTTGACACAAATGTCTTTGCTCAGTCAGATGTTATTAAAATCAAACTATAACATTTAGCTTATCTACAATTACAATGAAGATAATCTCTTAAGCAAGCTAAAGTTTTTGTTTTATATATTAACCGACAGCGCAGCTATTCCTGTAACATTAACATGGAAGAAAATACTTAGAGTAAATTTAGAAAAGATTTTTTAAATTATCAAGCTATTACTTTATGTATTCCAAAGGTCAGTCACAGGAGTACTGAAATGCTGTTTTACGTTGATTAGTCTTCTCTTGAGGCATTAATCTAAACATATTGTAATATTAATATAATAATTATAATATTGACATAATCATTACTTACGAAACATAGTCATGTACTGTTTTGGGTTGAGATTCCAGTGACCCCAGTTTGTTCGGTAACCATGGAGATTTGCATAATCATCAAAGTTGTAGGCTGGTTCTGTGCCAAATGTGTCAATCACCCGAATCCGACACCTAAAAAGCGAAACAGAAGTATAAAAGGTCAATGCTGTAAGTGAATTTCAAGTGAAATCTCTGTTCAGTTCAGTGTGCACATTCCATTGTGAGCAGTGCATACATCCCATCAAGAACACCAAACATCAGCTATTCCAAAGAAAAGTCATAGTGATTCCTCTGCAAAATGATTTTCTGTTCATTTCACTTGTTAAAAATTACAGATAAAGGAAGGCTCCAAAGCAGTGAGCACTGCTTCCTCAATCTGCCTGGTTAACTCTGAATCCCACATTCTCTTGCACTGTATTGCTGAATTGACTTTTGATGAAGAAATCTGACATCCTTACCTGTCCTTCCTATACATGAGTTCAAACCCACAGAAATGAGATTGTTTCTATACGGCCCTCTGAAGTGGCCTAGCAATTCTACTCAGTTGTATCAAACTATGACAGAAAAGTAGTAAAGGAATAATATTACACAGACCACTTGACATCTACCTGGGCACTGGAGATGACACTGGCACACTCTGTTCAGTTGATCCTTCTTGGAATGTCTGGGGGCTTGTACTAACATTAAAGGTCTGTTTCACGCAATGGTCCATCTACAACCCTACAATCGTACCCACTGAATGATACTATGCCAGATTCCATCATCACCATTCCTGGGTAAGGGAGCCCACTCACAAGACCGACAGACCAGAGGTGGTTGCTCAGTGGTATACACTCGGCAGGAAGTAGCCTTGTGTGTCTGTTGCATCTCCTTCCTATAGAGTCTCATAGCACCAGGTCAAACATGGATAAGGAAGCACCCTGTTGATTATCACCTCCTGGTCTTCCTTAACTAATGAATCAGTACCCTCCATCCTGATCACCACTTGAAAGCAGCGGCAAAGTTACTAAGGACACAGAACACACTCTGCATGTAGAATTTTAATGCCCCTCTTAAAGAGTGGTTTGTCAGACGTGCATCGATCCACTGTGGTATAGATAGTAGTGGCAGTGCTTGTGGCGGCTAAGTCCCACACTGAGGTGCAGTGTGTAGTGTAGCACCAAAACTATGATAAATGGATTCAGAACAGATCTAGCAGCTCAAACTGGTTACCTCATGTCATGGTGGGCCATCATCAGCAGCAAAATTCTATTCCACCACAGCCTGTAATCTCATGGCTCAGCATACTCCTCATTCTACCCAAGCTATCAAACCAGGGATCAATGCAGGTTTAATGAAATGTGCAGGGGAGCACACCACAAACAAGCAAATCTATAAGTGAGCTATTAACTGGTTGGGAATATAAAAGACTGAGCTAGGTGCATGCTAAATAGCAGAAGCTGCATGCAATATTCAGAGTTCAGCAATCTTGCAAAGTTAAGATCAGATCAGAGATCTGTAGCCTTGTCACATCCAGTCACAGATGAATGTCGCCAATTAAGCAACTACCTGGAGGAGAAAAAGGTCCATAGATATTCCCGTCTTCAATAATGGGGGCAGGCAGCATGTCAAGAGATTAGGCTGCAGCATTTGCAGGCACCATTAGCCAGCTATGCTGAGTGAATGATCCATCTCAGCCTCCTTTGGAGGACTCCAGAGTCACAGATCCAAACGTTCAACTAATTCAGTATCAAGCTGACTCTAAGGGCATTGGATGCAGCAAAGCTTATGGGCCCTGCAATGTCCTGGCAGTAGTACTGAAAACCTGCCTCCTGGAACTAACCCCATGCCAAACTGTTCTAGGACAGTTACAGGATTGACATCTATATCCTGTTGACATAAAGGACAAATCCAATCCAACCAAATACTGCCCCATGAGTCTACTCCCCATTGTTAGGGAAATGGTGGAAGATGCTGTCAGCTCAATGTACAGAATTATATTTACAATAACTTGCTTAATAAGGCTCAGCTTGGATTCTGCTAGAGCTGCTCAGATTTAGATCTCATTATCGTCTTTTACTAAATATAGATAGAAGAGCTGAACAAGAATTGAGGTGAGAGTGACAGTCCTTGACATCAGGGCAGCATTTGATGAGCATGGCATCAAAAAGCCTTAGCAAAACTAATATCAATGGAAAGCGGAAGTATATCTCTCTTCTAGTTGGAATCATACCTACTACAAAGGAAGATAGTTGTAGCCATTGGGAGCCAATCATGTCAGCCCTAGGATATCACTGCAAGAATTCCTCTGGGTAATGCTCAAAGTCCAACTATATTCAGCTACTTCATCAATAACCTCCCTTCAATCATAAAGTAAGATATGGGATACTGGTTGATGATTGTAAAATGTTTATTACAATTCACAGCTCCACAGAAACAAAAACAGTCAATGTCCATATTGACACGTAGAATGATGGGGATAACAAAGCCCACTCATGTGTATGAATGTGTTACGGAGAGAACATCTAACCCTTCTGTTTATTAAAACTGAAACACTCAGAGAAGCTCACTTTGTGCTAAAGGGAATTGGAAAAATGGTACAACCTACCTTTTACTTTCGAATCTGTTAAAAATGAAATTGTTTCACTCGCTCAATAAGCCACAAGTAACAATTTATTTATCTAACCCTAACAGTGAACAAATTAACAGATCTTCTAACAAACAGAACAATTCCCCCTTAACCACTAACTAATTCTGAATAAAATAAAATTCTAATGGTATGCTGTTCTAATACATACAAATGCCACTTAAATAACTCAAAGTAATAAGAATAACTATAAATTAAAGCTTAAACTCTCAAAACTACAGTCAGGATGCTTCTTCTTGAATGCTCTGCCCTCTCCGCTGATCCTTAGCCAGGTACACCTTCTCGGTCAAATTCCGGTGTCCGAAACGTCTCTTTCCATCGAATTCTGATGTCAAGAATATTAGCTAAGAGTGCCGTGGTACCTTTTAGATACTGTTTAATCAGAGAGCTTAAAGGTTTCTGTGAGAGACAGTGCTTAACGCTTCTGATGGCAGCTCGCTCTCACTCTAATTTTCCAACGCCGTCTTCTTTTAAACCCTTGATGACCTGTCAATTTTCTTATAATAGGATTGGTCTTAGGTTGTCAACACCATTAGATTTAAGATCGATTGGTTTTCAATCTCTAAGGGCCTAGTTAAAATTAATTGGCTGATATTCCAGCTAGTTGCCTTAACATCAAATTGATACATATGCTTTAATTTCAGAACTGTCTGTACATCTGCAGCTGCTTGCAGACACTTTTGTTTAAATCTCCAAGCTTAGAAAAGCACATCACCTCTTAAAGGGACAATGCACCCTTCCCCCAATCATTTTTACAAGTAAGTTCTAACTTCCTGCCTTTCAGTTCACAACTACCATACACAACTTTGCAACAAATGTGATAAAATGTGCTTTTCAGACATATTACTGAAGATCAAAAATGGCATAGATTCGCGTGGTTCGTAATAATAGTCTGATAAATGAGAAGTAACATTCATGTAACACAAGTGATAGACAATGACTGTCATGAACTAGTGAGAATCTAATTATCTCCCCTTGACATCCAATGGCATTTCCAATTGTTGAATTGCCCACTGTCAACATTGTAGTTGGGGGGATATCATTTATTCTGCAAGGGCTTCAGGATCCTGGAGCAACCTTATGACGAGGGCATGGAGTTGCTGCTCACTGGGCATAACCAGTACAGTGTGGGTGGAGGTGGTGAAGGAAGAGAGAAGCACAGGGGAACATAAGCAGAAGCTTGAGGGCTAACCATATGGTTAGAGAAACATGTGCAGGGAACCATATGGGGCAGATTGAATAGCACTAGACAGTACAGTTCATGGAGCAGTATTTCTGTAACCGAACAGCAAGATTATATTCTGGTACATCCCTACATATCGCGTATTGTAATATTTAGCTTGAATATATAACAAACAGTTTTATAATGAAGTCCAAACGAAACATTTCTCAATCAGTCTGTCTTGAACCAAACTCATTGATGTGAGCATTAATCCACAACAACAGAGGATGAAGGCAGCAATAAGACCACTTCCAAGAAAATTATGATAACAGTGAAGATCAAGAAACAGACCTACAATCATTCGGAGAAGAGTAGAACTGCAAAGAAGAGTCATTTTTGAAAAAATTATTATTATAACTTTAAGACATGCCAGAAACACCACTGAACTGTCCATCTGTTACAATTGAAAGGCATCGCTGAACATTTATTGAAAAAATCTATCAAAAACAACGGTAATTCAGAATAAAAGGCTTTTGCAGCCAGTAGTAAAGGAAAGAAGCTTTAAGAGAAAAATTGAGAGCAGTTAAAGCAGGTAAGGGGTTAAATCCAAATTGAGCATCCATGAAAGGAGGCCGATCACTGGACAACAAAATGAATTCAATCCCTCAGAGGAAAGTTTGTTTCTATCTGAAAACTAGGCTGGAAAACAGATCTGAGACTCCTAACAGTGATATAATAATTTCTAAGCTATTTAACTGACAACTAAATTAATCATACGCAAGTTAACAAAATATTTCATCAACAAGCTTAAAGTAAATCAATGGAGAAAAAGCTCAGGAATAAAAATATGTTTATTGGAATTACAAATTTCAGAGTTCTAACGGTGAAGTTCATTCAATCTTTATTATTCTGACGGTTTGAACAAGAAATTCAAGTTTAAATCAGCTACTATAAAGTTATACTGTTTTTAAATCACTACAGTATAACAAATTGGACCGAAAGAAAATGTATGAATTTGACCACATGGTGTCAAATTCATCAGGAAAAATATTTCAGGTTGGGGAAAAAAGATCACCACAAAAAATGTAACAGTAGTCATCCTTCGTAGTCAAAATAAAAATCAAAGAATCTTATTGATTAATGCAATTATGAGAAAGTTTCTACCCCCAGATGTTTTAAAAATCCTTCACCCATATTGGAAAACCTTTATTCATGAATACCTTTATTCATTTCTGAACTTGCCCTTTTGATAATGAAGAAGCAGTGTGTTAACTATGTAAAGAACAAAATAGTATTTGACCAGAGGAGAGAGACCTCTCATTTGAAAAGGTACTGTATTATACAACATCAACACAAAATTCCAAGCAATCTAATGCTGCAGTATCTTGTCACAGACATGGTTCCAAAACTCCACATCAAACTGTCCAGCTTTACAGTTACAACGTATTAATTGTGGGAAAAGAGATGTTGCAGTCTAAAACATATACTCAGCATCAAATTAAATTGTTTCGAAGCCAATATGTCTATGCTTTGGAATGAGCCTTGAAGAACAGGTTAATACTATAGTGAAACATATTTCTTTATATGGGGACAACGACATATTGGACAAACAACATTACTCTTTCCTTGGCCCATTAAAACCATTACCTGAGCCAGATGCTAATGAGGGAGATGAAGAAACAACTCACCTATCTCATACGTCCTGCCATTATATCAATGCAAGGCACTTGAGCAAACATTATTGATCTGACAGAATCCAACAGAGGAAAAGGAAATTTACCAGCTCTACTTGAATTGTTTCTATGCTCTCACCCACCTACTGAGACAGATGAATCAAGTAAAATATTTGGGGAGGAAGGGAGTGACAAAGAAAAAGTGTACAGTAATGTTGTAAAAAAATGTAAATTAACCAAGGTAACTCATTTGAGAATTCATATAACTGTTAAATTGATGTTTATGATGGGGCAGAAAAGCTTCAGTAAATGTGTTATTTCAGGGGTTTAGGATCCTTGAGCAATCTGGTGATGACGGCATGGAGCTGCTCCTCACCGTGCATAAATGCCACTGTGTGAACAGAGCTAAGAAGAAAGAGAGAGAAAAACACATGGAGACCCAGATGGAAGCCTGATGTCTAGCCAAGTGAATGTTAGAAATATGCGCAGAGAGCGTGTGGAGTAGATTGACTAGCATTTAGTGGGTCAAGTTCATTGGGCAGTCTTTCTACAATGTAACAGTTAAATCAGAGCCCAGTATATCTCTGATGTATTTATACCACGTATTGATGTATTTAATCTCAATATGTAAGAAAGAAGTCTGACACAGTTCTTGACCTTGTGTTCTGATAGATTAGTCTATCTTGAACTCTAACTCAGACGTTAAGCCACACCACAAAAGACTATTGACCAGAAATTGAACTGGACCAGCCAAATAAAGACTATGATAACTTCAGCCTGTCTATGGCTAGGAACCATGCAGTGAGTAACTCATCTCCTGATTCCTCAAACACTGTCTACTATCTACAAGGCACAAATTAGCAGTGTGAATACCCTTTACTTTTCTGAATGAATGTAAGTCTAAATAAACTCAACAGCCTCAAAACTATAAAGCAACTCACTTCATTAGCACTTCATTCAGCACCTTAATCATTCACTCGCTCCACCACCAGCATGCAGTGGCAGTAGTTTTTAGCACTTCAATGATGCATTGCAGAAGCTCATCAAGCATTGACAGCACCCTTCAAATGAGCAACCTCTATAGCAGGAACAAGAAGATCAGAAGGCATCTGTGAACACCGCCGCCTGCAGCCTCCCCTCCCAGCCACACTCCATCCTGACTATAACCCTGTCCCTTTACTGTAGATTGGTTCAAAACCAAGAACTCTCTTCTGATTAGCTCGAAGGATGTGCCTGCACCAGATGAGCTGCTGTAGTTCAAGAAGGCAGACCACTATCATCATGTAGTGCCACCTTGTCAAGGGCGGGAGGGACATTGAAAAGATATTGGCCTCACCAGCGAAACCTACATCTCATGAAAACAAGAGTCATTCTATTACCGTCACTTCAAGTTTACAATCTGAGGAGCTTCTTCAATTTTTGTCACACCTGAAAATAATTATAATTCTCATGGTGACAATTTTTGAAGCCATACATTTCATATTTGCTGTGGCTGGAAAGTTTTGTTTGACAGGTTTTCTGCATCATTGCAGATTTGGAGCAGAGAGGTATCCAATTGTGTGCATCATCAATTCACTTTCAACTCAGCTTTCCTGCAGAATGGATTCAAATTCCAAATGATCTTGTGATAAGTCTGACAACTACCCATCTGGCATTTTATAAGAGGTAGGCTTGGGTTCATTGTGTAAATTGGCAATGCAAAGCCAAAGCAGAAGTAATCAAACCATGCTATGGGAAAATTAGATAAAGGTATAAATTTTCGCTGCTAAAAATGTAAATACCAATAACAATGACTACATTGGAAAGCTTCCCTGTACAATATGACTTTTTAAACAATTGATGAATTTACAAGCTACAAAGCTTTTGACTTTGAAGTGAAATATATCAAAAACTATAAGTTAAGCAGTTATCAAAACAATGTCATAATTAGCAGAAGACAGAAGCCCTTTTTTTAAGCTCTCAAATCATTTTAATTTCCTCACTGATCAAGCACTGATGTAACAACTATTAGGTTTATCCACTGTTTTTCAAAATGTTGAGTTCATGGCTCATGTTGGATCTGGTTATAATCAGAAATGAATGAAGGCTGAGATCTTTATTTTAGCTACTGATTTACGTATTAAAAATACACAGTTAAGAGTATGACTTTGTGTTGAAATTATTTTTGGCTAAATCCAAGTTACGTTAAGTTTTCTTTCGATTTACTGCCATGAGGCCTCTCACCTTATCATAATAACCTCACCTTATTAGTTAATGACTACCCACTATGGCGTCCAATTTCCAACCTGATTTACTCACAAAGTATTCCCAGAACAACTTGTCACTCAGCAGATATCCCAGAATTCACGTAAATCCCTTGCATCCACGCCATCTTAAAAAGGCTGTCATGGACCTGGGCAAACATTGTCAGTCCAGGTTGGCCATTTTCCCTGGACATGAGAGGTGGGGGAAATCTACATCCCACTTTTTTGGGCAGAGATTTGGAAATCCTGCTGAAAGGGATGGTGCCAACACAGGACTTCCTCCTCACCCAGGACCAACAGAGGAGTCTATGACACCAGACCATGACATGTGAAGTTGCCACCCTAATTAAAGCAGTTTCAGCTGTTGGAAGAATGCTCAGTACTGTATCAAGAAGATCAGTGTCCTTCATCACTCCACCAGTATATGCCACTTTCTTCTCTGCAATACCTGGCATTCTCACTGTCTCTGCTACTGCACACCCCTCCCACCAAGGCTCATGGTCTATCCCTTTCACTATTGTCTGTAACAATCTCCCCGATTGTTTTCACCCTACACAACCCCAGATACCATTAACCCTCCATGCCCTCTGCAATGCGTGCTCACTCACTCGCGTCAGCTCTCCACCTGCACCAAAACTGCTGTGCCACCCACTTTCACCTCCCTCAACACCTACACCTCTGTAACTCCATGAGGAAAACAGCAGGCAGAAAGAGTCAAGATGGGTAGTGCACTTCCCATCGTTCGACTTTTATGAGGAAAGAATCCTGACCCTGACAGGCCTAGGCAGTGCCTGGACTACTATTGGAAGCTGCCCTCAACTGGATGTGAAAGAAACCCTTGAGTGAAGGTTATTTCCTTTGACACAACTAAGACCTGTTGACAACTATACAGGCTTCCTGGTTTTAATCTGTGCTAACTGGCATGGCAAGAGACAGCAGTGGTACGTGACTGGTAACTCCAATTGAGGGAGTAAAATGCAAAACGACAAAGCAATGCAAGACAGGGCAGAGGTGCTGTGAGAATTGAGGTAGGCTCAGACTGTATGAGGCTGAGAGTCAGAGAACAGCATGGAAGTGCAGCCTGGTCCAGTCCAAGAGCTGGGTATGTGTCTCTGAGCACGCAATATCCATGCTACAGCATTACAATGATTAATAGCTGCCGGTGCAGCCTGAGGTGCAGCATTGAGCAAAGAACAACAAAGGACAAAAAACAATGCAGCACAGGAATAGGCCCTTCAGCCTTCCAAACTTGTGCCGACACTTTTTGCCCTACCATCCTAAAACTGTCTTTACTTACAGGATCCATATCCGTCTATTCCTTTCCTATTCATGTATTCGTCCAGGTGCTGCTGTGCTTAAATGCTGCTATGGTGCTGCTTCCATCACCTCCTCTGGCAGCACGTTCCAGGCACTCAGCACCCTTGGGGTTAAAAACTTGCCTCGCACAACTCTTTTAAACTTCACTCCACCCCCATCCCAAACTTTGAACCTGTGTCTCCTAGTAATTGACCCCTCCACCCTGGGAGAAAAGCCTCATTCTTGCCACTCTATCCATACCATTCACAAACTTACAAGCTTCTATCAGATCATTTCTCAACCTCCTGCATTCCAATGAAAACTAACCCAGTCCATCTAACCTTTCTTCACAGCTACAATCCTCCATACCAGGCAATATCTTGATATACCTTTTCTGTCCCCTCTCCAAAGCATCCACATCTTTCTGGTAGTGTGGTGACCAGAACTGTATGCAATATTCCAATTATGGACTAACTAAAGTTCTATAAAGCTGCAGCATAACTTGCCTATCCTTATGCTCAATGCCCCTTCCAATGAAGGCAAGTGTAGGCACATCCTGTAAGTGAATTGGTGATGTGCTTTGCGGGCTCTTAGAGGCTGAAACATGTCAAATTCTAATGTCTGTGGACATGGGGCATATGTGGCCATCCTGTGATGTTGGTGTCCAGTTTCCAACATGGAAGTCATTCTGAGCTACATTCACCAGATGCTTACTCTAGTTTCCTTATCGGGTTTTCCCAACATTGAGTTGGTTCTTAATGGTATTACAGGGGGCTAAATGTTAATGAGGTGAGTTGTGCTGTTAACATGTGTTTCAAAAGCATTAATTCCCATAAATTGGCACATTGCTGACCCCTAGTAAGAATCTTGCCATGGCGCGGGGTGCTCCCAAAATTGAGATTCTCCTCGATACACCTGTCGCCAGATTCTGTCACATATCACACCTTAGACGTTCTTATTAGAACCATATAAGATTCTGCTCATAGATACTAATAACCTTTAAAAAGAGTTTTGAGTTTTCAGTTATTTGTTGAAAGACTGACATCAGCCTTTGTGTTTTAAAGCTTTTACTGTAGCAAATGACAAATACAAAGTACTGACAAAGTTTTTTTTCTGAGGTAAATTATACTTTAAACAACAGCCATTGCATTCTCTATGGAAGTACAATCCATTTAGCAAACAGTCCCTAGATGCTTTCACTTTCCAATGGGCTCCTGTACCCCGAGGGATTAACTCTGAGTGACCGCCTCAGGGTTTTCTTCAGCTTTCAGAGAGTTTCTTAAATCTACCACCAGCATAAATCCAGTTCCAGTGACTCTTTTTACACTTTGAATATGGCTGGATCAATCTCCCAAAATTCTTAGAAAGCTGCTCAATGCATCTCTTTGATCAGAGACAGGCTTTTCTCTGTAGCCATTTGTAGTAGCTGGCACTGCCAAGCAGCCTATTTCTTTTGCTGACCTCACAGAGCTGCTGACTGTCAGAAGTTTGTAGGCAAACTTGTCTTTTAATTTGCAAAAAGTGATTTAATCTGCCCTCTTCCTCAACGTAAGGTGAAACATATTAACTTTGCGCCAAGTCAAAACGATGAATAGGAATTCTTGATCTCTGTTCTTTTTCACCATTGAATTAAACTGACAATTTACAGCACAACTGTTAGCAATTTGATACCTACAACACCTTTCTGGAACTATAGAATGTTCAGAATCTATCCATAATGAACTCAGTGACTGCTCTCATTGTTACTAAGTTTTGATATCACACACCTTCTTCCATGATCCCCTTTATTTTACATCACATTTAAAGATACAATCCCAAGATATAATCTGAGGAACCTTATCATTCTAACAACTGAATTTACATCAAGCCACTTCAAATGGCGCTATACAGATTGTGGTCTATTACCCAGTGACAGTTATTGAATGCTACTAGCTGCTATCTGTTTGGCATACTTTGTTTCCACCCCTGAAGAGACCAGTGTGGGTTGTGCAGCTAACATTCTCAGGGGAATCAATGTAGTCCGCTTGCTAATTAAAACAGTACTGTGCAAACAAGTTTTTAATCTCCTATTATTAACCTTCCTTAGTCTTTTATTCTGGGGCTCCTTCACTACTGTTTCACTTGCATCTCCTTCCCTCTGTTGCTAAAGCATAGAAGCCATTACTTTCCCAGTCCCCATCAGTCTCAAAGAGTCATATTGAACCAAAGCACTAACTTTGTTCTTTCTCTACAGATGCTGCTAGACCTGCTGAGTTTCTCAGACACTTCTATTTTTCTTTCAGATTTTTAGCCTCATCAGTACTTTACTTTTATAACACATTATTAGTATCATTGTTTTCATACATCCTTACTACATTTTATTGAAAATTTATGCATCTGCTTGTCCATTGGTGCACTCCATTCTTCTTCAGTCACCATTAATCATTATTTCACAAGTGTCATAACCCATGTCAGAATTATCATTGACATTAATCTCCTAGATTCTATATCATTTCAAACAATAGTTGTTACACAAAAACAGTGTCAATAGTTCTCACCTATAATGCTGTCTGATGGATTTTATGCTTGGCCTTATGGTACATTATTTATGATTCCCCGGTACGTAAATCGTAGAAAATGCTATTTCTATTATACAGAATTTTCTAGGATTTTTGTAGCACTGTCAAAGGGAATATCAAGCATATAAGTGCATATTATATAGCTAAAATACAATGGTCACTTCTGAGAGTGCGAGTCGATATGATGGAAGTTGGTTTATTGACAAATTGCAGATTTGCACAAAACTGGACATAAATGAGTTACTTTCACTTGATGCAAACTGAGATCACAGTGGCTAATGATATTACCACGCATTTTCTTCGTTTGTGAATTTCCTTCCCTCTCTTCATCACTTTGCTTTTTTTAAACCAAGGATTTGGCTACAACAGATATACAAGTGTCCATTATCGATCTGTGGCTCTTGATGATTAGTGACAGCTGACTCTTTAATTAAAGTGGGAGAGGTATTAAAGTAGAGCCTAATACTTTCACCTGACATTCACACATCTGCATTTTGCTGAGCCAAGACCATGAATGAGAATAGCAACTTTTTTTACTTCCTTGACTCAGAAGCGTTGAGAATATTAATAGTAAACTTACCACTGAGACTACGATGTTGAACTTGGGATCTGCTTAAGACTCTACACCTCAACTAAATATACCTCGTGAATCATTGGCAGATACGTCTCGTAAGTTGGATTTTTTTTATTTAGGCAATGACGTTGTAGGGAATGAATATTCCAATACAATAAGGATAAACAAAATTCAGTGTTTCTGATTTAGAATGTGAACTTAAAATTTTCTATAACACGGTCATTTTGTAAGCAACTTATATTCAGTTGTGTAATATGAGATGTAGTTGATTTGATAAAATTACTGCAGTTTTCCCAAGTCTCATAACTGCAGTGAAATATCCAGTGACTTATACAGACATACAGCACAGAAACAGGCCTTTTGGCCCAACACTTCCTGAACTGAACTGAACTGAACTAATCCCATTAGCCTGCATTTGGCCTATATCCCTCGAAACCTTGCCTAGTCATGTAACTGTCCAAATGTCTTTTAAATGGTGTAATTGTACCTGCCTCTACCACTTCCTCTGGCAGCTGGTTCCATATATGCATCACACACTGTGTGAAAAAGTTGCCCCTCAGATCCCTTTTAAATATTTCCCTTCTCATCTTAAACTTATGCCTTCTAATTTTGATCTCCCCTACCCTGGGGAAAAGACATTGGTATTCATCTTGTCTCTGCCCATCATGATTTTATAAACCATTACAATATCACCCCACAGCCTCCTACGATCCAGGGGATAAAATCCCAGCCTATCCTTATAACTCAAACTTTTCCAGCCTTGGTAACATCCTTGTAAATATTTTTTGCACCCTTTCATGAGGCCAAAGTGGTGGACATGATCTATATGGACTTCAGTAAGGTGACCAAAAAGGTTCCTCATGGTCGACTTGTTATCAAGGTTAGATTACATGGATTACAGGGATAACTACACATTTGGATACAGAACTGGCTTGAAGGTAAAAGGCAGGTCGAAGGTTGTTGTGGGGGATTGCTTTTCAGACCGGAGGCCTGTGACCAGCTGTGTGTCATGAGGATCAGGACTGGGTCCACTGCTTTTCATCATTTATATAAATGACTTGGATGTGAACATAGGAGGTATGGTTACTAAATTTGCAGATGATACCAAAATTGGAGGTGTAGTAGACAGTGAAGAAAGTTACTTCAGAGTACAATGGGACCTTGATCAGATGGGTCAATGGACCAAGGAGCGGCAGATGGAGTTTAATTCAGATAAATGTGAGATGTTGCATTTTGGAAAGGCAAATCAGGGTAGTACTTATACATTTAATGGTAAGTCCTGGGGAGTGTTGCTGAACAAAGAGACCTTGCAGTGCAAGTTCATAGTTCTTTAAAAATGGATCCTCATGTAGACATGATAGTGAAGAAGGCATTTGGTATGCTTGGCTTTGTTGGTCAGTACATTGAATATAGGTCTTGGGAGGTCATGTTGTGGCTGTATGGGACATTGGTTGGACCACTTTTGGAATACTGCATGCAATTCTGGTCTCCCTGCTATAGGAAGGATGTTGTGAAACTGGAAAGGGTTCAGAAAAGATTTACAAGGATGTTGCCAGGGTTGGAGGGTTTGAGCTACAGGGAGAAGCTGAATAGGCAGAACAGGCTGGGGTTATTTTCCCTGGAGCCTTAGAGGCTGAGGGTGAGAAGTTTATAAAGATTATAGAGGTTTATGAAATTATGAGGAGCATGGAGGACTGAATAGCCAAGGTCTTTTCCTCCAATGGGGGAGTCCAAAACTACAGGGCATAGGTTTAAGGTGAGAGAGGAAAGATTTAAAAGGGGCTTAAGGGGCGACTTTTTCACGCAGAGAGTGGTGCGTGTATGGGATGAGCTGCTAGAGGAAGTGGTGGAGCCTGGTACAATAACAACATTTTAGAGGCATCTCGAAGGGTATATGAATAAGAAGGGTTTAGAGGAATATGGGCCAAATACTAGCAAATGAGGCTGGATTAATTTAGGATATCTGGTTGGCATGGATGAGTTGGACTGAAGGGTCTGTTTCCGTGCTGTACAACTTTATAACTCTATGACTCTAATAATATCCTTCCTATAGCAGGACAACCACAGTAGTATGCAGTACTCCAATTGTGGCCTCGCCAATGTCCTGTACACCTGTAACATGATGCCCCAACTCCTGTACTTAATGCCCTGACCAATGAAGGCAAGCGTGCCAAACACCTCCTTCACCACCCTGTCTACCTGTGATGCCACTTTCAAGAAACAATGCGCCTGCACAACTAAGTCTCTCATATTGACTTTTGTTGAATTTTGAGAAATTTATACATTTTTCCAGGTTTTGAAGTAATTTCCTTTTTAGGTATTCTAGCATTTAAAGAATAATATTTCCATACTCCTTTCCTTAGAAAGCATGTAAATATAATTTTCAGCACCATGTGGTAGAATTGGGATGTGGTCATTAGTTGCGATATTCATCATTGCATCCAAGCAAAATTCTAGTCAGTTACATTAAAGGGAATTCACAGTGTAATCCCAGGCTATCCACACTCAAATACATAACATCAAATCAGCATATACAAAAACATAAATGAAGCACAGTAGTCATGAAGGTTGACCAAACTGTATTTAATTCAATGTTAAAATCTCTGTTGCATGTGCTTGATATAATCATGGAGCAGAAGAAAATAACCTTTCTTTCACCAGTAATGTCATTCTTCTACATGAGGAATCAAAACTCACAAAAGAATTAATAAGAAACAGCGAAAAAAATTACAAAGCTTTGTACGTTAAGTGTGCACAAAGTCAAGTCATTAGGCAGCAGATAATTATTAATTGCCTTTCTGTTCTGAGGACACAAGCAATTGCCACCTTTTGTTTAACACTCAGCAATAGAATTAATGCTTGAAAGAACATTTGGCTATCAGTAAACATTGGTAAACATTTCAAAAATGCTTTAAGTCAGAATAGTACCTGTGACATCCTCCATTGGATGATTTGTCACAAGTTAGTGGAATTAGTTGATGGGAATTTTTATCGCACTGATCCCTTTCATGAACGTAATCCAAGTGTTTCAAAGGAACAATTTATCAGGGAAGTGTTAGATTGTCCAGAATAATCCCTGGCAATTTGGCAGTCACTGATTGGATTGGATATTAAATCAGATGGTGGCCAAGTGGTAATGTTAATATATGAATAATTCATAGTCCAGGCTAATACTCTGGGGTCATGTATTAAAATCTGTCTATGGTTGTTGATGAAATTTAAGTTTAACTAATTGATAAACTCCACTGCCTACACCCTCGCACACCCCCACCCCAAGGAGATGTGTGACACTATACTAAAACAGTTGCGTCTGCAACAAATATGGCAACATTCATCTTATGATCATCATCTGGTCAATGTTTGTTACGATCATACTTAAAAGACCCTGTGCAGCCTGAATGTACCTGGAAGCAGCGTGAAGCCTCTGTGCTGGCAGATCTACAGTGGACATGATTTTCTCCACATTCAAGCGACAAGGAAAGTGTAGGTAACAAAGTATACCTCTTTATCTTGCTTTCATGGATCTCATAATGCAGTTAACACTGTCAGCAGAGTAGCAGTCTACAGCGTCTTGGAGAAACTTGGCTGTCCACCGACTTCTCAGTTTCATCTGCTGTTTTCATGACAACATGCATTGTTCTGCATCATTTGATGGCTCCATTCCTCACTTGTTCAGAATAAGGAACAAAGTGAAATAGGCTTGTCCTTGCTTCCACTCTGCTTCGCATCTTCTTCTCCATGTTCCTGACCTTTGCATTCCTTGCTGGAAATGG
Source organism: Ginglymostoma cirratum (assembly GCA_024137785.1). Classification (NCBI taxonomy): domain Eukaryota; kingdom Metazoa; phylum Chordata; class Chondrichthyes; order Orectolobiformes; family Ginglymostomatidae; genus Ginglymostoma; species Ginglymostoma cirratum. The sequence continues at coordinate 10,108,717 of JAHRHZ010000079.1, read as the reverse complement.
CAGAAGTCTACTTGCACACTTTCTCTGACACCACGCTCTGCAACCTCTCAAGCTTGAAAAAATGAAATCAAAAACACGTTGTGCCCTGATCAAGAACCTCTGTGCTGATGATGCTGTGCTAATCACCACACAGAAAATCAGCTACAAAGTCTCATGACCTGCCTCTCTAATGCTTGTAACTTTTTCTCACTGACTGTCTAAGGAAAACATAGTCATAGCATGAAGTGCTGCATCTCAACCCTTGATCACAGCAAATCATACCCCATTGAAAGTGGTCAGCAAATTCTGCAACTTTGGGTTATGGTGATGGACTCTCTGTTATTGCAGAACTTGATACATGCACAAGGAAAGCAGCTATCTCTTTAGCTGACTCAAGGAAACTGTATGGAATAGCCTTAAGCTGGCCCTTATGACCAAGCTGATGGTTTAGAGGGCTTGTATTTTTAGCTGCCTGTTGTGAAGACAGCAACTGATAAGATAAAACCATGAATGTGGCAATCGTCTCAAAGGCAGAGTTTCCAGGTTTGTTGACATTCAGAGACAGCTTTGATGGTTTAGGCAATGGCAGAACATTTTGTTTTCCATGGGCTCCTCCTGAGCCTGTTTTTGGTTTTGGGGCTAATTTTACTTTCTCATTGGCTCACGTTAGATAATGCAGTCATGTAGTAATGGTACCATCTGTATCTGTGTTGATGTATGGAGTATTTGGACTCTCTGTTATGACCAATCCCAAGGTGAGATTCCTTAATTTGTTATGCTTCCACATAGGATGTCACAAAGGGTTACCATCCTGTGTGAGGAGGGATGGACTGAATCCTCTTCTTTATTCATCTGCCCCCTTGGTTAGTCATAATAAAGTCAATTTACAGAGGACCCTTCCTTGTGGAAACCTTTCTCCCAGCTGTTTTGAAAGCAGCCAATTTAATCAACAAAATACTGAATTTGTTATTTACTAAATGTGAGAAGAAATGAAATGCAATGCACATACACACAAAAATTAGGAATAAGAAGTGAGTCCAAAAAGAGATAGAAGCTAAAAAGATATATGTTCAGTCTCTGAGTCATTCCTGAAGAGTAGTTAGGAGAATGTTGTGGCAATTACAGTGCATGGTACCAGTACCATTGCTATTGGTAATTGAGCATTTGATTGTGAGATTCTTGGCTTTGTATGTTGGTTGAAATTCTTTTGTCCTGGTTCTTTTAGACAGTGGCTAGCTGGCAACACTCAGTGAGAGACAACACTTTCCCATTTTTTTTTTTAATCTGCATTGCAGGATGTTCAGTGGATGTTCTGAAAATGTGAACTTCACAGTATATAGGTCTGCACATGAGTGGATCAGCCCAATAACTTAGACCAGAAGTTGTAGTTGGTCTTTCTAATATATTCCTGAAGGGGTAAAGTACACAATGTTTTCAGGGGATGGCTGCCTGTTGAGAGATGAGTAGGTAGTCAGACTCTCATCATCTTTTCTTTTTTAGATTGTTTGAAGTTTCCCTGACTCTCCACAGGTGTACCATTTCATGGGGCAAACTGGACTGTGCTAGACAGTTAATGAACTTACCTATGGAGGTTTCTTTTGGTTGTAGCAGTCCCACATTTGTTACAATGTTCACTTGTGAACCCATCAGCACTAAGAATGGGAGAGATCCATCCTGTGATTGAAGGATCAACCATGCACTGTTTCTTTTCATTCAACTTACAGGGGTGACTTTTCACTGATTAGATGCCTCTGTGAATAGACATCCGGGTGTTTGGGGGATTTAGGGGCAAATTTGCCCTCTAGACTTGTGTGTTTTGCCTATTGGCTTGGCTATGTCTGCAGAATTGAAGACAGGTAAGTGCCCAAGAATTTTCTATGTGATGAGTTAATGAGAGTCAGATGGTCAGTAGGATGCTCAAAAGTTCCACTTCTAGGACTTGTAAACATGAAATGAATGCTCAAAACATCAATTATTACATCTGGTAGTCACTATCAGGCAACAGAAAAAAGCTATGACATCTCCTGCAAGCTGGCATGCACCACCTCAATGGCCAGTGGCTACAGCAGCTTAGTAACAAATGCCAACGCCATAAACAGTGACCCACAATGACACTTGGTAGCTTCATGTGCAGCTCATGTGATAAAGCCAGCCTCAGAAAGCTTGAAGATGCCCACGTGAAATGAATTGTTCGCTGCATATCCGTCACTTGTAGATTTAAAGATAACAACAAATAAATTCTATTAATTTTTGAAAAATTCTGGCATTGGAAGTTAATCTCAGCAATAATCTCACTGTTGACTGAAGTAAAAACTGATCTGGTCTGCTAATGTCCTTTAGGAAAGGAACTCAGTACTTTCCTTTTAACCTGCTCTTGTTTACATGAGACAACAGAGCCACAGCAATTTGATTGACCCTTAAATGTCCCCAAGGGCAATTACAGTTTGGCAACAAATACCAGCCTTGTCAGTGAAACCCATATTCCATGGAAGAATAAAAACAAATGATGAATAGAAAATACCTTACAATGGAAATGAAGAATTTTATAGCAGTTGGCTTCGGATAAATGAAAGAAGTCTGAAAGTAAGGAGCAAATATTACAGGTGAAATGACTATAGCATTGCATTGTTGTTTTCAGTAAATTGTTTTAGTCACCAATAATTGCAAAAAGAAGTCTACTCGAATCAATTTACACAAACTTCCAATACATCTATATTTAATGTAAAATATTGACCCAACCCACAAAATCTCTTAACTAATGTTGATCAAAACTAAGCTTGTTAAGCAGAGATAAAAGGTACTGCAGATGCTGGAGAATCCGAGATAACAAGCATGGGGCTGGATGAACACAGCAGGTCAAGCAGCATCATAGGAGCAGGAAAACTTGATCAGAAGGGTTTAGGCCCGAAACGTCAAGTTTTCCTGCTCCTATGATGCTGCTTGACCTGCTGTGTTCATCCAGCCCCATGCTTGTTATCTAAGCTTGTTAAGCAGCTTACTTAGGAAGATTTGTTGGTATTTCATTGACACAAACGGATACTTTAATGGACAAGCTTAAATGTTCTGTTTAGCAATTCATTTTTAGATATCCTCAGTTTGAATGACAACAAATTATTCTCTGCTCTGATATCAAAAAAGCATTGAGTTAATCATTACAAGTCCAAAGTTAATTGAAACAAAAACAATTAATATTCAGTATGCCTTAGCACAACTTCACAGAAATAGGTCAGAATTTTAAATACAATTCTTGAAACTAGATGCAGTCTAATTAATCTAATTATCGTGACTCTGTCTCTGAATGCAACAATCTAACTTTTCAATGGAACTGGCAGCTAAATTTGATACAGCTGGAAAATATAAAAATATTTTAATCAATGAGCCATTGTTAAAGAAAGATATTTGCATTCAATTTAATGTAGTCGGACAAAGTAATGGTTAAAGTAGTGGTTTTCCTGTTATAAAAGAAAGAAGAAAATGTGATGGCATACCATATTAAATATTAATAAGCTTTAACATATTTCTACTGGTTGTCACATAGATTTAAGCAAGCAGTAAATCTTCAGTAATTGAAGCCATGTGAATATATAAGCTTAATGTTGATATAAAGCACTGAAAATATTTCAAGTAACCACCATGTTTATCTTCTTTCAAACATACAATGAAAGGACTGCTTCACCATCACCTAGCAAGAAGGAAAATGCTAATCACGCAGTTTTCAGACATTGAGATTTGAGATATCTGTGCAATACTTTGGTACTACTGCTTGCTCATATCTTCATAAATATTCTTCAAAGAAAGGGTGTTACTCAAAGTGGAATTGAAGATAGTACACCACTGCAGAATAATAAAATAAATGATATTGGCAATGCATCCCTTATTCCAGCACCCAGCTACATAGCAGTACTTTGAAAGATTTTGTGCTGCTGATAATGGAATTAAAGCATGATACAATTTGCTTGCTATGTAGTTGCATTACTGGAGTAAAACGTTACACAAGCATTACGGCAATGAAACAAGACTGTTAAAGTTTAACTACTTTATGCAAGGACCACACTAACATTCCTGCTCTTTCCTACATACTCTGAAAATTCCTGTTTTGTAAATATGCTGTAAAGCTAAAATTGAGAATAACATTTTATTTAGCACCCCAAAATTAAATGTTACAAAAGGGTAAGCCCATGCTAAAAACTAATCGTTTAACGTATTGTCATCGCATGCACTTGAAACGATGTCAACAACAGAGTCGTAATCACAGCAGAAAAAGAATTTAAATATTTTATTATCAGCAATAAGTAAAGAAGAAATATTAATTATGCAATTTTATATTGATTCACTCTACTCTCTGTATTTAATAATAATACCCTGTACATGTTTTAGGGTTTTTGTGAAAAAATGTTTGTTTTCTCATGAAGGACAGACTCTCATGACAAGTGGTAAAATGGGAGTAGCAAATGTAGAAATTGTGAGCCTGCCTTTTAAGACCTGATGCTGTTCTTCGGGTAAAACTCATTAAATGAGTCAACTCTGGCTGTGGGATATAATAAAGTAAATTCATTGAAATTTTCACCATATTGACTGCTGATCTGAAAGTAGCATCAATAAGTCAAGGTAAAGGTTATTGGTATTGATCTTTCTGGAGATAAAACTACTGAAATCAAAAGTTTGTCACGTCTGAATACCGAAAAACTTAGAAATGCAATTTTCAGATTCCTATCAGAATTTTTATGCTAGTATAACATTGATTTGCAAGGTACTGAGGGCAATGACAACAAATAAACAGGGCAATAACTGTGTCAGCTCTATGTGCCTTTCAAAACACTTTTACACAATATTACAATTTAAAAATCCTGTTTTGGATGACAGAGCAATCTCTAATGTGCTGGCGCACTCCCAACCTTTGCCAATGTTTTGAGTACCCTTGTGAAATTCAGAAACCTAGGAGTCATTTTAAACTTTGAGGATTGTCCTGTTATTATGTGGATGGAGTGTCCACTCTGTTGGAGAGATTGCGGGAATCACAATTTTAATCATCTTCATCCTGTCACAGACAAACTACCCCACAGTTTTTGACACTAATAGTCAGCTGATCGATCAACATTGGAGGGCAGGGATAGTGCTCACCACCCATCTGGCGTTAGCTCCACTTCTACATTGATGTAAAATGCTGGATATATAGAATGAGGCAAGAAGCCATTTTACTGTATAGATCTGTTTGTTGCCCCAAAAAAGTAATCAGTTGTGAAGAAAGTAATTGAATTAATCGTCATTAAAAGTCTACAATTTAAAATTCATTAGAAGATAATTAAGAGTTTAGATCAAATGCCATGTTGCATTGTATCAGTAATCTCAATGATCTAAATAGCCTACTACTACACCCATTTTCTGTTTCTGTGGATGAAATTTATCAAATCAGGTAAGTGCTATGTGAAAGGGTTATTTTGTGAGACCTAGCAGGCTTCTCATACTGTCTTCCCAAACTTTTCTATGCATCATATCCCTATTGTGCCTCAATCATCATATTCTCACACTCACAACAGGCAAAGATATTGGCCACTGTCGGGTCCTCCTGGGATTCCAGGTCTTTAAAGCACAATCTCAGATCCTTGTCAATGTTAGACAAAAGGAAATTGGTACCCAACTTTGCCAATAGTGGCCTGGAGGTCTTAGTGGACAGAAGGAGGATGTGTGGGCCGTTGTCCGTGGATCGTGTCCTGAGATGTTGGTGATTGATGAAGGGCCAGAGGGGCAAGCAGTGAGCAGGAGTTGCTGGGTAACCTTCTCTGACTTCCATACTGAGAATTGTCATTGTTTGGTGTCTATGCAGCAGGTGGGATGATGAGAAACTGTAAATCGATGGGATGATGTTAAAATGAGGATGTTAATGCATGCAAATTGACCTCTTCTCACTCATTAGTGAGACTCTCCTCTTACTTTACATTACAAAAAAGAAATAAAATAATTCTTATTCTCTCCATGGCTCTACAATGAGGTAAATAAAAAGAGAGGATTTCTGTTCCACTGAATGTTGATGATAAGAAGGTCTGTGTAACAGGATCTAACTACACATTTAAATAAAATGACAAGATCTCGATTTCAGTGAAGACGAATGACATAACCATGACTCTGACAAAGTGCCCACACAATGTAACCCTTTTAACTGTCAAATAGAAAAAAAGCCCCTTTTTTGCTATTGGGATGCAATTATGTCATTAAGGAAATAGAAGATTTGCTCCTCTTTCATAAACCCAGTTTAATTTTAACTAATAATATTCAAAAACAAAACATCTCAAAATAGTCAATACTTAACTGTCTGGTAAATTCAAGAGCTTTGAAAACAGCAAGTTTTTACAAGAGTTTCTAGAAGCACATGGATTAATTGTGAGTTAGGCTGTTCTAGATAGCTACTGAGGATTCTTAAAAAATGGAATTCATGAATTTAGTGGCGGAATCAACACTGAAAAGATTGGCACCTGGAGATGTGGCGTACCATGAAAGATTTTTTCAAAACCTCTTAAGATCCCAGAACACTGAAGCAAGCATTTTTTTGTGCATTCATATGGCAGTACCAAAATTTTTCATACACTACGTGAGATCTTTTGTATCATGTTAAAGCACATGGGGAAAAAAGCATGTCCAGAAGGCAGAAAAAGCAAGGCTGTCTTGTATCCCATGGGAGAACTAGAGCATATGTGAAAATTATTTGGCTGGGAGTTAAATGCATTTTCATGCTCATGTTTTCCAGATCAACGTGAATAGGTAAACTGATTTACTATAAAATATGTTGTGAAACTATGCCTTCACCTAGACTATTTGTTTTAACTGAGTAATGAATCAAACTAAACTTCTCCCACAGGTTGTTTAAAGTGTAGTAGTGTTGATCTCCTACAGATAAACTAGCTCCTTTGGAGCAGCACATGACATAACAGAGAAATAAGATTAAAAAGAAACTTGAAAAACTGGCTAATATAAACGGTGAACACTGAAACTGGAAAGAGCATCACTGTTCTTGAATGGCCTTTTAATAAAACTTCAATATGCCTTGGTTCAATTTTACTGATAAATCCTTAAGAATCTGGTTAAAAATAGTCATTTTAAAAAAACTATGTGGCACTTTGCAACGTTATAATTGCAGCATTTTATCAAAGTCAGTAGGAAATGTAATTGTTTCTCTGCATAATTTTTCATTGTCAACTATTATAAGAGTCCATATCATTAAAGTACATGAGGGGATCCATTAATTTTAAAGATTGTGCTAATTTCTGAACTCTTTGCCATTTCTGGGCAAAAGTCCAACATTATGTAAATATACAAACCCTGAAGTTTATTTTTTTCTCAAAGGCTGAGTCATTTGCATCACTTTCCAGTTTCCCCTTTTGTGATTGACAAAATAATTGTCTTTTTCACATTGCTTTTGATAAAATGATTTAATGTGAATTTTAGGTTAGTAGCAAATGTGATCGATTTGCTTATATCCTCCTATCATTTGTGCATGCCTTTGCATATTATTTAATTGTACCTAAGTAGCACAGGACTCTCTCGAGATGAAGTGTCAGCCAGGTACATTCGTATTTATTCAAATATTTCAAGGTGCTCCACAAGAGTATTATCAAAGTTAAGAAGTGTTTTAAAGGAAGCAAGAGAGGATGAGAGACTTACAGATTAATGGAGAATTTAGGGTCAAGCACTTGAAAGCATGACCACCAATGGTGAAACAATTGAAATTGCGAATGCTCAAGGCCAAAACTGGAGGAATGCAGAGATATTAGAAGGCTGTTGGAACTGAGGAGGCTACAGAGATAGGGAAGGTGCAAGCCATGGGGGAAATTGAAAACAATCATTAGGGTCTTAAAATTGAGCTGTTTTGGATGAGGAATCAATGGGTACTGGCATAATGGATGAGCAAGTCTTTCTGCATGTTAGGATATGGGCAGATTTGTGAATGACCTGAAGTCTATGGAAGGTGGAGGAGACCAGTGGGAACAGCATTGGAGCAGTGAAGTATCAAGGGAACAAATATGCTAATGAGAACTCAGTACCCAAATACTGGAGTCAGGGACGATATCAGATGGTTTAGAAATAGAATATATTTAAGATACAGTAAATCATTTATTCTGCTAGTTAAAACTAAGTTGCTATAAAACTGGCTAAATGTACAGAGTTAAATCAGCCCTCCAACTAATTGCATGATATGAGTTGTGCGTGTAATAGCTGCAATATGATTACTATAAAAACATTGCTGAATGTTCAAAATTCGGATATGTAGAGACTGATCTGTCACTTATAGTAAGACATGCGGTGTTTAAAAAGATGTTATGCTGATATACTGAAGAATAATAAATAAAGACACCAAAAGTAAACAGGCAAGCATCTACATTCCAAACCACAGAAAAGCCAAAAAGGATTAAAGAAAACAGAAGAACTTCCTGACATCGAGTTGGGCTCAGAAATGACAATGGCTTACCCAGCCCTGTTGATCCTACAAAACCTGACCAACGTGTGGTGGCTTGTGTCAAATTGAGAGAGTTGTCTCACAGTTAAGTCAAGCAAATATCTAATATATGCACACTCATGGAGCCAATGCTCCTGACACTGCCACCATTATTGCTGGGTATGTCCTGTGTCACTGATAGGACAAACCCATGTGAGGTGGTGGCAGAGGGGCGTACAATCTGGAAAGAGCTGCATTGAGACACTTCAGAATTGATTTTGGACTCCATAAAGTCTCATGGGATCAAGTTAAACATTGGCAAGGAAGCCCCCTTGCTGATTACCATCTGCTGCCTCATTCAGCTGAGGAATCATTACTTCTCCATGTTGACTTAAGTAAATTTACAATAGAAAGGTAATTTCAGTAATAGTAGATGTGAAATTACCATTGAATATTGGAAGAAATCACTTGGTTCACTGATGTCCTTCAAAGAAGGAAATCTACCAGCCTAACTGTAAATATGTTATAAAACTCCATTTGGTTCATTAATGTCCTTCAGGGAAGGGAACCTGCCACCCTTAGCTGCTCTGGCCTACGTATTACCACAAACCCTCAGCAATGACGTTGACTCTTAACTGTCCTGTAAAATTGCAAGTCACTTAGTTCGAAGCCACTAGGAATGGGCGATTAAATACTGGGCTTGTTGGGTTGTTGAAATAATTTAAAAAAAAAAAAACTGGTGAAATCACAACTAGTTTATTTTTAACCACACATGTATGAAGCCGACCTGGCAGTTGCTAACCCTTTATTGCATCTCAGATTTACTTTTAACAATGAACACAATGTTCATTACAATAACATTCAGTATACTTCTCCCCATATAAAAGCTTTGGAACACATGCAGCTTTAAGCTAGAAATTCCGTTTGGAATTTGGAAGGAGTTCACTACCTCAGTGATTTCAAGCTTTACTGGCCCCTAGTTAGTTGAGTATTCTATTGTTGATGGGTTTGCAACTATCCTTTTCTCTTGCATCGTCCCTCACTTCCCCTTTTTGACCCCATGCAATATCTACCTCTCCTCCACAGTCGCCATCCCTTTTCCTCGCTCCCTTGGAAATTCTCACTTTGTTGTAGACTCTCCCTTCCCCACTTGTAGATTATCTTTCCCTCTCAATCTCCTAATTACCTCTTGCAGCTGCTTTTAACCTCTACCCAATCCCATTCGCAGATAGCACCGCCAACCGCCAAATGAAGCTGACAGATGACTGGTTTACCTCATAACCCCACCCCAGCCTCGGCACCCTGACAAGAGGCTGCTACAGAAGTTCGATCAGAAGATTATTCTCTAGGGAACCCAGCAGAAGAAAATGTGACAGAGAAAGAGCCTGCGATCAGCGGAATAGCTTTTCTCTCCATTGTACTTGCAGGCCTAAGTTTTCTCTGACTGGTGTCCTCCCATAATTGAATTTTACAAAGCATTGTGGAGGTGAACTTGCTCTCCATTCCTGTGCCTTTTGAGTGCTACTCTCCATTAACAATGCTGCAGCCAGTTGGGACGGACAGCTCAAGAGAAGCGGCACAAGGGAAAAGGTTACTAAATTAACATCAATGAGTAAATCTTGATTTTGCGAATGATATAGCACTAATTGATTTGAAATATTTGTTTTATTTTTAAATTTCTATATTGTGGCCAAACATAGATTACATTGGTCACTAAGAAGGCTAGTAAGGTGGTTTCAGAGATGGTAGGAACTGTAGATGCTGGAGAATCTGAGATAACAAGGTGTGGAGCTGGATGAACACAGCAGGCCAAGCAGCATCAGAGGAGCAGGAAAGCTGACATTTCAGATGGAACCATTTCTGAAGAAGGGTCTAGGCCTGAAACGTCAGCTTTCCTGCTTCTCGGCCTGCTGTGTTCATCCAGCTCTACACCTTGTTATCTTAGGCTAGTAAGGTGTAAGGTTTTGGTGAACGGAGAACTGGATTACATTTATTGGTATCACAGTCAGATCATAGAATCCCTACAGTATGGAAACAGGCCCTTTGGCCCAATAAGTCCACACTGAACTTCAGAGCATCCCACCCAGACCCAACCCCCCCATAACCTACCTAATCTACACCTCCCTGAGCACTATGGGCAATTTAGCATGGCCAATCCACCTGACCTGCACATCTTTGGACTGTGGGAGGAAACCGGAGCACCTGGAAGAAACCCACGCAGACACAGGGAGAATGTGCAAACCCCACACAGACAGTCGCCCAAGGCTGGAATTGAACCCGGGTCCCTGGCGCTGTGAGGTAGCAGTGCTAACCACTGTGCCACCGTATCGCCCCAAATGAGTCAATGTCAGACAGCCTTCCAGAGAGGAACAGTATTGTTGTTTCTTCCCTACCTACTGCTCCTTTTTCATCTTCTCACTAGGTCATGGTGTGGGATTGATCCTTGTGCAGAGTTGTTTAGATGCAGAACAGCGCCTGGTGTCTTGACACATGTTCTTCTAAATGTTGTAGGGCTCCAACAAAGTGGTTCGGGTAGTAGACATGTTGTTTAAGTATCCTAAAGACTTATTTTATCATGTTTCATATGAAAGCATGGCTTTCAATATAAGCATGCTGTCTATATGTGGCTGGGTTCCACAATGGTCTCTGAGTCATGGCATCAAAGGATAGCTCATGTTGTCTACAAGCCACCTCTGGCTTGTTGTGGTATCTCAAACTTAGATGGCACAACAGACTGTCATAGAAAGAAGCTATCATGATAGCAGCCACGATATCAGACATTAACCTCTATTATGCACCATGTATGATCAGGCACCAGATGGATCGTGAGGAAGGATATGAGGAAGTTGCATTGCTTTCAGTTGTGATAGCTGTCAGACTTGCTACATAATGCCCAAAAAGCCATGTGCATGTGGTTAATAGTACTCTTTTACCTTGGGGAAAATGTACCAATCTTTGGCGAGACAGAATTTCTAGACTCACCTATTTAATTGGTCTCCTGTATGCCCTCCCACTGCATGTACTCCATAAGCTTGAGCTTCTTCAAAACAAATATTTGAAAGTGTATTGAGCCTCATTGACCCAACACCTCTGTCCTCCATATACTGATCTGCCAGTCTGATATGGGCTTTGGCCTTCAGCAGGGTACTTGTACCTGATTAGGCAATACTTTTCTTAACATAAGAACTAGACATGGGTAATGTTGTAATGAAAGATTCAAGACATTTATTACAGCTCCTAGCATAGACATAGAATACAGCCAGAGGCACTTCAGTGTCAAGGCTAATACTAAGCCATTCAGCTGCAAACAGTGGCATGTTTCCGTCAGCATGTCATGCTTCAAGTGATCCCAGTTGAAACGGACATTGAATTCTTTATACCCTCAAGTCACTTACTTTGATATGGTGCTGATCTTATCAGCATGCTAATTAAAGCCATAATGCAAACTAGCTGAGAGATATAACACAATATACTGATCCAGCAAAACCTCAATTTTGAAATTTTCAGCCTTGTTTTAAAAATCCCTCAGTGGCCTTGCTCCTTCCTCTCTTACCAACCTTCTCAAGATCGAGAGCTCTCCAGGATTCTGCAATCTTCCAATTCTAGCCTCCAGGATAATTCTAAATTTCTTCACTTGCCCAAAACTAAACTTTAGGCTTCATTCCTTGGCATCTCAGCCTTTCTAACACTCTCTCCTTTTTCTTAAAACTCCTGAAAACTTTAGACTATCTGTAATATTCTTTCCTTATGCCACTCAGTGTCAGATGTTCCTTCTTAAGAGTCTTGGATTGTTTTATCATATTAAAGGCATTTAAATTGGTATAAAATTTTCTTGCCTTTGTCATCAGAATCAGGTGCCATAATTTTTATAGGAGCAAATTAATGCAGATGCTGGAATCTGTACTGAACAAAAAATGGTGGAAATCACAGCAAGTCAGGTTGCATTCATGGAGAGAGAGCAAGTTAATGTTTTGAGTCTAGATGACTCTTCAACAGACCCCTCATGAAGAGTCATCACGACTCAATGTTAGCTTGCTGTCTCTCCATGAATGCTACCTAACCTGCTGTAATTTCCTGTATTTTTGTTCAGTTCATAAAATTAACATTTAAGTGAACTGATCCTCACTGTATCCATAAAATTAATTTATTTCCTACCCCTAACTACACAAATAACTAAATACTGAAAATAACTATAGTCCCCTTGAGAAAGCTGAAACTTTCCAAGTACCATTTTTTATGCAGGTAATGTCTTGGAGATACTTTCACATATTTTATGTACATTTGGTGTTTCAAAATGCCAAAAATATAAAAAGTTTCAGAAATTAAAATTTTGTGGCAAACTTGTTTTCTCAACCCCTGCCCCCCACCCCGGCAAATAAATTTTGCACCATGAGAACTTACTTCCACTTCAAAAATTTAAAAATTCCCCACTGCAAAAACCACATTTGTGCACTTCATATTTTTCTCATTGTATTATAAATCATGGAACATTTGGTATTGCTCGAACAAATTCACAATCCAATACACTCTCATTATAACTGTTTGCTTTCACAATGAAATTACCATTTCTGTACAGGAGGCTTTTCTGTTTTAGTTGCCTTTGAAAAACAAACCGAAGTGTGAAAGATGATGGTAAAGCATTCTCTAACATGTTTAAATTCAATAGAGTAAAATGAATTCTTTTTTTCAGTAGATAACAAGCATGGGGCTGGATGAACACAGCAGGTCAAGCAGCATCATAGGAGCAGGAAAAAATTTTTCTGATGAAGGGTTTAGGCCCGAAACGTCAAGTTTT
>JAHRHZ010000079.1:10075046-10090515 GCA_024137785.1 Ginglymostoma cirratum | reverse complement strand
GAAACCTTAACTCTGTTTTCTCCTCCACAGATGCTGCCAGACCTCCATGAATTAGTGTAAATCTATCTTGTCTATGGAGTCCACTACATTTCAGTGAGGAAAACCCTCAGCTTCCCAGTCAGAATACATTCACATTATAACTGCAATGCTGCTGCAAGTCAATGACTACAATTGTAATATGAGTACAACTCGGGGAAATAACAGGTTTCTACGTAAACAGATCTTGGTGAGGGCACTATTAGGGAAGCAAATCAACGATCCACGTACATTCTGTTCAACAAAGAATTGCAAATTTATAATTTTACAAAACTTAAATTTGTAGTTTTGCTTTCACATAACAAAGTTATGTCGAATTTTAAAATGGGGTGCTGGTAATAGGTGTTACTGGGTTTATTTCACTTTCACTACAAAAGGTCTTCAACTCACCTGAATTGGCCACTTTCATGAATTAAACATAATAATACACTATTGATGCAGTGCCCTGTTTTTTCTCAAACACAGAGGATGGCTCTGCGCTAGAGATAACATCCAAAGTTAGCGTGTTTTGGAAGAAATATTTTTCTTTTCCTGTGGCAGCCTATAAATGCCAATGAACTACAGGCATTCTTTACAGCCTGTGCAATGCAGAAGAATCAATAACATGGTTTGGCATTAGATGACCAAATTAAAGCAACTTCTAATCTTGCCTCCTTATTTCCTAACAATTTCCAAGCTGCAGTGGTAAATTAATGCACTGGAGAGGGACTTCTGCACAACAAAGTAGATGTTTCTGCATTGCACCAGTTGTCAAATATATGTAGCAGCAATTTGGAATAACAAAACCTTTTCAAGACTTGCAATTGAATAATTATTCATTTCCGAGACAGACTAGTTGGCTTCTGCATTCAATCTGAGCCAGTAAATAACCGTAAAAGTCAGTACTATAGTGAGGTCTTAATCTTCTGTAATTAAAGACATATTAGTTGATGCAGTTCGGAAAAGGAAACAAATATTTTACTATGTTACAGTGTGTTCCACTTGAGAAACAATTTCTCAAAAACTAATGGTCAATTCCAGCTAATTTCAAAAATTCCAGAGGACATTTGGAATATCGTGTTCAAATCTGGTCTCTTGGCTATAGGAAAGATGTAGTGAAACTTAAAGGGTTCAGAAAAGATTTACAAATATGTTGCCAGGATTGGAGAGTTTGAACTTTCGGAAGAAACTAAGTAGGCCGGGCTTTTGTCCCTGGAGCAGTGGAGAATAAGGGGTGACTTTATAGAGTTTATAAAATCATGAGGAGCATGGATAGGGTGAATAGGCAAGGTTTTTTCCCCAAGGGGAGGAGTCTAAAGTTAGAGGGAAGAGATGTAAGGTGAGAGGGGGAAGACTTAAAAAGGACCTGAGGGGAACATTTTCATGCAGAGGCTGGTCCGTGTATGGAATGAGCTGCCAGAAGATGTGATGGAAGCTAGTACAATTACAACATTTAAAAGGCATCTGAATGGGTACATGGATAGGAAAGGTTTAGATGGATATGGGCCACATTCTGGCAAATGGGAATGGATTAATTTAGGATATCTGGTTGGCATGGACAGGTTGGACTGAAGCGTCTGTTTCAATGACTCTATGATTCTAGGAGTGAGTCAATGAACACACAATTCACCTAAACCAGTTCAGGTACATTTACTGCATACATCGAAATAGTATTGAAGAATTGGCTGGACTTACCAATTGAAACAAAGGACTGTCAAAAACAGTGCCAGTCTTAATTTGTAGCACCCAACAGATTTATGGTAGTTATGTTCACGGTACTGCATATTGTGCTAATCACGAAAATGTTTCCAAGTTCGAGGAACTTCAGTTATGAGGATAAATTGGAGAAACGGGTATTATTTTCCTTGGAGGTGCAAAGGCTAAGAGGGTACTTGAAAGATGTTTTCAAATTAACGAGGGTCTGGACAGAATACCCAGGGAGAAACTTTTTCCACTTGTAAGAAGGCTGAGAACCAGACGGCACAGATTTAAACAGTTTTATAAAAGAAACAAATGTGTGATGAGGAAATAAGTTTTTTGATCATTGGGTAGGTTGTGTCTTGAATGTATTGCTTGGAAGCGTGGTGGGGGCAGGTTCAATTCAAGCATTCAAGAAGCATTAGGGGATGAATTTTACCATACTTTGGTAAAAGTATCACTTTTTTTTGAGTTTTAGGGAGGGTTTCTCTCCACAAGACCTAGCTCACTTTCCTTGTGCTTTTGACCCAAATTCACCTCAACAGCTACTTGCCATGCTTCATCTTGCCCCTTTCATTCGATGCTTGCCCGGTAATATCACTCGCTGTAGTCAGACAAATTCACCACACTTGGATTTCAAAGAACAGATTAACATATTTACAAGGTTGTTTCATAACCAGGTAAGTACTGTCAGTCTAAAACTGCCCTCACAGTTCATGTCATTTGCTTTGCACTTCATAGTGGAGGGGAAATTGGCGCCTGATTTGTGGCGGGGTCCTAGAGGTCTTTGTGAATGGGGTGGTACAAAACGGTTATGTCTCCTACCCCCAGGACCAGGAGTGGTCAATGCAGTCTCAATCATCTGGAGGAATGCCCTGCAAGTTACCTTCTCTGCTCTGCCAGGGTATGTGCCACCATCTTCACTCTGCTACCTTCTACTCCCTCTATCTCTGCATCTACATCTACCTGTCACGAAGGCTCACTTTACTATTCTCACAACTGCCTGCAACATCCTCTGTCACTTACTTTCATCAACCCCAACCCACCCTATATTCCCTCTGTGCTGCCTACTTTTCCATCATGACAGTTCACTCCCTTTCCCCCATCTTTCCCAATACTAACAGCTATGCTACCCATTTTGATCTCACATAAATCCTTCCCTTTCTCTGTGTAATGGAAAATAGGGCAGAAAGAGACAAGGCTGTTGGCATATTTTTTTTTAATATGAACTTACCATGTGATTGCACTGGAGGGGAAGCAGAGAAGATTCACCAAGATGTTGCCTGGGATGGATCACTTTAGCACTTAGCTGGATAAGCTTTGGCTGTTTATTTGGTTCAGGGAAGGTTGAGGGGACACCTGATTGAGATGAATGAGACTTTGAGAGACATGGACAGGGTCAATAGAAGCTGCTTTTCCCCTTAGTTAAATAGTCAGTAATGAGAGGGAGAAAGGCAGGAGATTTAATGAGGATTTGTGGAAAACAAAACAACCAGGGGGTGGTGGGTGTCAGAATGCAATACCTGGTAAGGTGGTTGAGGCAGGTAACCTCACAATATTTAAAAAGTATTTGGATGAGCATTTGAAATGTCATAACATTCGAGGCTATGGGCCTAGTCCCGAAAAGTGGGACTAGTGTAAATTTAGTGCAGCTTTGGTGGTATAGACTCGATGGAGGGAAGGCCTCATCTGTACTGTATGATATGATGGTTACTAGGCAGATAGACTGGGAACTTTTGGTAGTTTGACTGAATCTTTCCACAGTTGTGACAATTCTGGGAATAGTGGGGCTTCATTTGCAATGCACTATCAAGAAAGCTGCGGCAGAAAATGTGACTAATTCTCCCAAGGTCAAGAAAGGCGTTGTTTGATTTCTCATGCAATTCTTTGAAATCATTTGCCATTGGTCATATTGCTCAGGGCCTTTATAAAACTCTGCCCTTGACTGTTTAAATAGAAACAACATGCAGGATGATGGGGCAATGTCAGGAGATTGGCACTAAACTAAGGTACCTAGAGAGCTGATGCAGACATGATGAGCTGGATAGCCTAATTCTATACTGTATCAACTCTGTAGTGACACACCACTGTTCCTGCCTGTTGCTAGCTAAGAGATATCTTCCTGAGTGGTATGAAGCACAGTAACAAGTAAATGCAGAATGGTGTTGATTTTACACATTGCACCATTAACCAGTACCTTCCAGAATAGAAAAGATTACCACTACACCAATGTCAGGGCAGTCTCTGATCACAGAAAAATGATCAGGCAAGTTTTAGCAAGCTACCCAGGGAAGGCGTCAATTGTGCAATTATCCAGTGATACACAATTACCCTTCCAATATTTTGACACCTTCCAGATACATTGCAGCATAACTTTTACGGGACCTGGAACAGACCATCCACACCTGAGCAACACAGATAACATGGTGTAGAGCTGGATGAACACAGCAGGCCAAGCAGCATCAAAGGAGCAGGAAAGCTGACGTTTCGGGCCTAGCCCCTTCTTCAGAAAAACCCTTCCTGCTCCTCTGATGCTGCTTGGCCTGCTGTGCTCATCCAGCTCTACACCTTGTTATCGCAGATTCTCCAGCATCTGCAGTTCCTACTATCCCTGAGCAACATAGGTCAGGTTTGCCAAAGTAATAGTTCAGGTGCCAATGGACTATGACTCCACACAATAGCAGAGTGCTGAATGCTGCACAATCTGGTCATATAGAGGACAATTAACAGATGGTACTGCATATTGTGCAAATCACGAGAATGTTTCCAAGGGTGAGGAACTTCAGTCATGAGGATAAACTGGTGAAACAGGTATTATTTCCATGAAGATGTAAATTAAACAAATTAAGTAAAATTAACAATGCCCTTTAGCATTAATTGTTCTGGTTCACTACTCCTTTAATCATAAAGCAATGATGTACTGGTAATGCCGAATCAAAACAACCTACAGACCAAGGTGACATAAGTGACAAATTTAATTCCTGACATAGTAATTGCTTCCATTCACCGTTCCCCAAAATGCCAAACTGTGAAGAGTTCCTTTGCTTGTGCTACTCCTATCTCTTGCATTGTGCAGTTTTGTTCCGCTGAAAAAGACGGGAAGAATAAGACAATGACTGTAAGAAAGTTACGTGTTGGGGCTTATGTTAACATTATATGTGATGAGGGCTAGAGAAAATTATACAATGTAGTGGGGATGCGAAATGGGGAGATGGTGAAGGCTTGTGTGGAATATGAAGAATGATAAAAACCGCTGATTACGCATTTGCTAATATGTGTAAAGAAAGTGCTGTTAGTGTCAGACATGAAATGAGCAAACAAACAAGTGAATAAAAGCCAAAAGAACTGCGGATGCTGTAAATCAGGGACAAGAACAAACTTGCTGGAAAAGCTCAGCAGGTCTGACAGCATCTGTGAAGGAGAAAACAGTTAATGTTTTGGGTCCAGTGACCCTTCCTCAGAACTGATGGTGGCTGGGAAAACATCAGTTTATATGCAGAAAATAGGGAGGTAGGTGAGGTAGGGAGTAAACGATAGGATAGAGCCCAAAGAGAGAGAGAGACAGTTGAACAGACAAAGGGATTGCTAATGATCAGGCTGGGAGGGTGAATAGTTGTTAATGGGGACTGTTAGTGACTAACAACATGCAGTGTGTAATGGCAGGCTATGTGGTAACAAGGCCTGGTGTGTGGGGTGGGGGGCTGGGAGAGTTTAAGCCCAGAAACAAGTGTATATGTTTAAAATGTAAAACTGGTGTTGTAGTATGCCATTCCAAAGGATGTTAGAATATGCTGTAGGGCAGGAAATTGTAGAGATGTTAGGCAATGCTGAAAAAGATAGGAGCTGAAAGGCTGTATAGACTTTTTCCACTCTGGTGAGCTTATTAACTGGTTTTGGACACTGAAGCAAGCATCTGAGGGTAATATGCATTTGGTAAGACCCCAGTCTAGGTTCATTGGGCAGTATCCATCAGTTGCTCCTGTGAATGCAGTATCTCCCTTCTTCCCTGCAAAAGTCTTTCAGCAAGTCACCAGAAAAACTTGGGCCAGGCTTATAAATTCATTCATTCTTCCAGAATTGTATCCACTGTAGTTTAAGCAAATTTTGACCAGAATTTCAAGAGAAACATTTCTGGTTCAAAAAGGCTTCAAAAGGCTCACCAGTTACTGAGTACAGTAAATCAATATTCTGCCCATTTCCCAACAGTGATCCTTGCGTGGATTTTTTTATTCATTCACAAGATGTGGGTATTACAGGCCAGACCATATTGCTGTGGGTCTGAAATCACATATTGGCCAGACTAGGTGAGAATGGCAGTTTCCTTCCCTGAAGGACATGAGTGAGCCTGATGGTCAATTGTATTAAATAATATCTAGTACCAAAAAAAAATCAACTGGGCCTCATTTGACGTAAAAAAGTTTCCTACTCAACCTCCTTCCTGCCCAAATTTAAATCAATCCTTGTGCATTTTTACTTCCTTTCCAAAATTTATAGTGTTATGTAGAAATAATTTGAGAATATTTTGTTTTAATACATGAACAAATACAAACAGATACAGAGAAATAGTGTGCGAAGGAGTGAGAAGGTAAGTGAGAAATAAAATGTGACATGTCTTAGGAATGGAAGGACTGAAATTTGTTTCCTTCATCAAGATGTGCTTTTAAGCATAATTTTCATGTAGCTATTGGACCTGACTGGAACTTCAGTTTTAACACAGCATTTATGAATAGAATAGAATAGAATCCCTACAGAGTGGAAACAGGCCCTTCGGCCCAACAAGTTCACACCGAACCTCAGAGCATCCCACTCAGACCCATCCCCCTGTAACCCACCTAATCTACACATCCCTATGGGCAATTTAGCATGGCCAATTTACCTGGCCTGCACATCTTTGGACTGTGGGAGGAAACCGGAGCACCCAAAGGAAATCCACGCAGACACAGGGAGAATGTGCAAACTCCACACAGACAGTTGCCCGAGGCTGGAATTAAATCCAGGTCCCTGGCGCAGTGAGGCAGCAGTTCTAACCACTGAGCCACTGTGCTGCCCAACTATGCGTTAGATTTGCCCATGCTTTGCACTCTAACCTGTAATTTTCCATTCATTAATGAATCACTGGAAAACCTGAGCTATTACAATTCAAGTAAACATTAATCAGCTTGGCACAAATGCATGGAATACAACACAACTTTTCATTGAAATAAGATGGGTCTTACTTTTTATTTTAGAACAGTGTACCTAAATATTGCTACGTCAAGATTGTAGAGTTGTCTGAATGTGAACTCCTATCTCCAATTGTTTAATGGTTGAACCACTTGCTTAATCAAGATAACTATAAATAGAGGGAGATAGCACTTGACTGTATCCAATAGTGTACAACATGTGATGATGAATCAACATCACATTTCAAGATTCCCCCTATTTTTCCTCTTATTGAGGGCATTAGAAGAACACTTGGGATTCATTGCTTCCAGACAGACTAACTGTTTTGACCCATAAAAATAGCAGTGAGCATCATTATCAGATTTGTACCTGAATAATCAAATTTTCTGATTTGGCATTTGTATACAGCAACTGTATACAAACAATTGGTGATAGGTTGCTCATGATCCTGCAGGAAAAGCGTAGGCTACTGTGACCTGTGAGAGACGGTAACTAGTAATTAGTGACAATATAAAGTCCCCAGGTAGTTTGAAATTCAGCTGTAAAATGACAAATTCAATGCCACAGAAATGCATTATGCTTGTCCTTTCTCGAGCTAAATGTTGAACAAATTGTCATTGTCACAGGGGCTGAAGCCTGGATTTAAATGAGAATCAGAGCAAATTACCTGAGCTGTGATTTGCAGCAAAGAACTGAGCTCTCAATGTCCTCATTCTGCCAACTCGTTCACTGGATGCACTGACTGAAATTTAATCAAACGTGACTTGGAACCAAAAACTACTAATAGTCATCATACTAATGATATTACTGTTGATATTGCTAACCTTACCACTAAATATAAGATTGCTGTTGCCAAATGTTGAAAACATTTAAATCTGAAATTAATAAAAGCAAATTAAAATGTGTTAGTACAATTCCCATAGAGCTAATATGAGATTTGAATGCAGACTAGTTATCAGCGCAATTACCTTATTTGGTAATTTGCAAAAATTACTTAAATAAAAGCCATTAATCTAAACTTCCACATTATCTGACAAGGGGATGGATATGTAGCACCACAAGACTCGTGTAGCCCAAAACTAGACAGCATAGGTTTAAGGTGAGAGGGGTTAAAAGTTTAAGGTTAAAAGGGACCTAAAGGGCAACTTTTCACGCAGAGGGTGGTGCGTGTATGGAATGAGCTACCAGATGAGGTCGTGGATGCTGGTGCAATTACAACATTTAAAAGGCATCTGGATGGGTATTTGAATAGGAAGAGTTTAGAAGGATATGGGCCAAATGCTGGCAAGTGGGATTAGATTAATTTAGAACATCTGGTCAGCATGGATGAGTTGGAGTGAAGGGTATGTTTCCGTACTGTACTTCTCAATGACTCTACTTATGATCCCATCCTACTCACTACTTTGCCACCAGCAACTTGAGATGGAATGATGCCACTCTGGAGATGCCCTGACAGATGTACCTAAGGCCTTATCAGGCTGAAAACGAAAGGGATGAAAAAACATAATGTCCAAAAGGGAACAGATGGTTGTAAAACTAATTTGTCCTTCTGGGCTTGATAATCCATTATTTCACACAGATTTGGGGCCTTCAGAAATGCCAGTTAACAGTTCCTAACAGATATAAAAACCACTAGGTTCACAGAGACAAGCTCGGTGTGGTTCTCTGTAACATCGCTCAGGTTGCCTTCCAGCAGTAATCTAAATTTTCTCTTCAACTTCAATGGAAGACAACATCAGTAGATTTTGTTTCTACCTTAAATTGAGGATCACCTCTATATCTGTGCTGGCATTCTGATACCTAGGGAAGGGGAAGTTTTACCCTATTGTGAATATTATCCTCTGAACATGCAAAAGATCTAGTCTTTAAATCAGCACATCATTCCTCACCATGTATCAATTGCAAATGAAAACATATCAAGTTCTTGCGAATCATTCAGGTTTTTCCATGTTTGATTTTTATATGAATGCAATGTTCTCCCATCAGTAGAATGAATAAATCATGTGAATACATTAATACATCCTTAGTGGTATTTTAGCCAAAGGGTAAATGCAGACGCCAAATGGATACAGTAAGACACGCCCATTTCAGGATATAGATTTCAATGGATTTAATTGTTGCTTATTGTAATTTAAACTTATCTGAGGGTGCAAATTGCAGGTTTAACATTCAGTGCTGTTTAGATGTAACTTTTGAGGTGCAACATTTGCGGGCTCCATTCATCCACCCTCAATGATGGTATGAAATGCAATGGGCACACACGATGGCACATTGTAGGTTGTCTCAGAAATGAAGGAAAGGGTACATTGGCTTTAGAGGCAGCACGAAAGGTATAGAAAAGAAGAGCTATCTGTAATGCTGGGGGGAAAGGACAGCACCCAACCATACTCTGCCACATTGTGGCTTCATTCCTTACCCAGGCCGAGGGCGGCATAGTGGCTCAGTGGTTAGCATCACCAGGGACTTGGGTTCAATTCTAGCCTTGTGGGACTGTATGTGTAGAGTTTGCACATTCTCCCTGAGTCTGCGTGCATTTCCTCCAGGTGTTCTGATTTCCTTCCACAGTCCAAAGATATACAGGTTAGGTGGATTGGCCATATTAAATTGCCCATAATGTCCAGGGATGTGCAGGCTAGGTGGATTAGCTGTGAGAGATGCAGGGTTATAGGGATATGGTATGGGTGGTTGGGCCTGGGTGGAATGCTCTTCGGAGGAACGTTGTGGACTCAATGGGCTGAATGACTTGCTTTTACACAGTAGGGATTCTATGATGTTACATGTTACATTAAAAAAAATCCTTCTTTATGAGATAACTTCAATAAGGTTTTATTCAATTAATTCAAGGGATGTGGACAGCACTGGTTAGGCTAACATCTTTTTGGCTATCCTAAATTGCCATTGAGAAGATGGTGGTGATCTGAATCCTGAATGTACTCCTTGAGATTAGAGATACCCACAATGCTGTTTGGAGAGGCATTCCAGGATTTTGACCCAGCAGCAGTGAAGGGACAGTGATGCAATTCGGAGCCAAGATGGTGTGTGACCTGGAGGGAAATTTGGAGCTGGTGGTGTTCCCTTGAAGGGAATCAAGTAAAATGGGAAAAAGGCAAGAAAGTGGAGTTGAGAATTAACAGATCAGCCATGATCACATTGAATTTTAGAGCCAGTTTGATGGGCTGAACGGTTTCCTTCTTCTATGTCTTATGATTTTATTTACTGCCTGTCCTTCTGGACAGTAGACACCTTGGATTTGGAAGGTGCTTTGAAGGAACATGGTTAAATTGTTGCAGTATATCTTGTAGATTGTTGACACTGCATATCAATGGCGAAGGGAATGAATTTCATTATTTCTTCCTTTGTCCTCCCCAACTGACTGGTTACTGTTAGGTGCCTGTACATCTCGCCCACAAATGAATTCTTGCCTTAATTATTTCTTTATCTTGCTTTCCAGAGCTTGGATCATCCCTTTCTATTGTGCCAATATTTTCATGAACCAACAGAGCTACTCCTCCATCTTACCCTACTTACCTGTCATTCCTAAATGTCTTCTGGAAAGTTGGGTGGGTGGGGTGAGATGGAGATTGCATAGAAAACAAAAGGGAAGGTCTTTGATAGAATGGAGAGTAGAAGAAATTAAATGACAAAAGGCTACATGGTAGAAAAGCAAAAAGGAGTGGTTTATTTATTTATTGCTTGCATGGTCACAGAGCCAAGCAACCGTCTTATCAGTGGCTAGATGGAGTCCTTTAAACAGGGGATATTCCTGAAGAATGAGAGTCATTGTTTGGTTTGCACCACGTCTGAAGGCTGAACGATCTTGGCAACTATACTGGCGTAAGTGGAGTGATAAAGATGTGTCCAGGTTAGGTGTGAATAAGAGCGATTCAAATATAAAATGAAGGCTTAAAGAAAGAAACAAGAAGTATAATAATGTAAGAAAATGCAAAAAAACAAGTTTGAGGCAGAGCCTTTGACAAACTTAAACAACACTATATGATCTTTCAATGTGTAGCTTCCCGGACTCGAAACTGAGAACAATAATTCAGATCATAAACTCTGCCTGACCTGCTAAGTGTTTCCTATTTTTATTTTGTGACTGGCTTAAATACCTGAATGCAAAGTTATCATAGAATCCCTACAGTATGGAAACAGGCCCTTTGGCCCAACAAGTCCACACCGAACCTCAGAGCATCCCACCCAGACCCAATCCCCCCCATCAACCCACACCTCCCTGAACACCACGGGCAATTTAGCATGGCCAATCCACCTAACCTGCACATCTTCGGACTGTGAGAGGAAGCTAGAGCACCCGGAGGAAACCCATGCAGATATGGGGAGAATGTGCAAACTCCACACAGATGCCCAAGGCTGGAATCGAACCTGGGTCCCTGGAGCTGTGAGGCAGCAGTGCTAACCACTGAGCCACCGTGCCACCCCGTTACAGTTACAGTTGCTGCCGTACATCATTGAAAGAAGAGTACAAACTTGACTGATCTTTTTTGAGGAAGTAACCAAATAAATTGAGGGCACAGAGGTAGATGTTGTTTACTTGGACTTAATGAAGTTGTTAATAAGGATCCGCATGTTAGACTAATTAGTAAAGTTAGATCACATGGGATTCAGGTTGGCTTGTCAATTGGATGCAAAATTGACTCAATGGTTTGAGACAGAGGGTGGTGTTGGAGGGTTGTTTTCCAGACTGGAGGACTGTACCAAGCGGTGATCCACAGGGATCAGCACTGGGTTCACTTTAATTTGCTGTTTATATAAATGATTTGGATGAGAATATAGGAGGCATAGTTAGTAAGTTTGCAGATGACACCAGAATTGGTGGTATAGTGGACAGTGAAGAAGGTTATTTAACATCATAAAGAGATCTTGATCAACTGAGTCATTGAGCTGAGGAGCGGCAGATGGGTTTTAATTTAGATAAATGAAGTGGAGGTGCCGGTATTGGATTGGGGTGTACAAGGCCAGAAATCTCTCAACACCAGGTTATGGTCCAACAGGTTTATTTGAAAACACAAGCTTTTGGAGCCTCACTCTTTCTTCAGGCGTTAATGAGAAGGGTAGTATCAGGCACAGAATTTATAAGTAAAAGATCAAAGGGTCATGCCACTGATGAAGATGCATTAAACAAGCCTAAGATGCTGTTAAATCTTTAATCAGTTGCAAGGTTTTAATTGATTAATATGTATATGGACTTACACAGTTAATGATAGGGTCCCGAGTAGTGTTGTAAAACAGAGAGACCTAGAGGTTGAGATACATAATTCTTTGAAATTTTCATCATAGGTAGACAGGGTGGTTAAGAAGGCATTTAGTACGCTTCCCTTCATTGCTCAGACCTTTGAGTATAGGAGTAGAGGTGTCATATTGAAGTTATACAGCATGTTGGTGAGGCCTTTTCTGAAATATGTGTGCAGTTCTGGCTACCCTGTTCAAGGAAGGATATTATTAAACTGGAGAGAATCGGAAAAGATTTACCAGGATGTTGCCAGTTAGAGGAAGGAAACAAAATTGAGTGGTTGAGTTATAAAAATAGGTTGGATGGGCTGGGACTTTTCTCACTGAAGTGTAGGAGTTTGAAGGGTGACCTTAGAGTTTTATAAAATCATCAGGGGCATAAATAAGGAGATTAGCAAAGGTCTTTTCCCTAATATGGTAGAGTTCAAAGTTAGGGTGCATATTTTTAAGGCAAGCGGAGAAAGGTTTAAAAAAGGACGAGGGACGACTTTTTTACACAGTGATTAGTGTATGGAATGAACTGACAGAGGCAGTGATGGATGAAGATACAGTTACTAGTTTAAAAGACATTTGGATAAGTACACGGATAGAAAAGGTTTGGAGGGATACAGGTCAAACACAGGCAGGTGGGATTAGTTTAGTTTGGGAACGTGGTTGGCATTGACAAGTCGGACTGAAGAGTCTGTTTCCGTGCTGTAGGACTCTATGAATCCATGACAATGAATTGTGAAAACACATCTTACATTAAAAATGAATTGTTAATCTATCAATTGGAAACCTAAATCAAACTCTTAAACAGATGCTTTAAAACACAGATGAAAGGTGACTTAAGATCAAAGTCAAAGGTGGCTATGACAACTTGCATCACTGTATATCTTACATTCTAATCCACTGAAATTGAAGACAGCGTGTCTGCAAAACCCAAGGGCAACAACTTCAAAAGATTATCAATGGTCCATATCTCTGTCTCAGTAACAAGCTATTTAAGGTGATCACTTGACGTATTCACCTGCTGGAGATGAAAATTTAAAATCATCACCTGGACAACTTTTCAGACATTACCGTAGCATACGCTTGTTTGGAAAGAGGTGGCCACACAATGACAAACCATACCATTGTATGTTTAAGCAACTTTTTTTCTTGGTAAAGTGAAGGACCAATAGCCAAAATACTGAGAGAGAAGACCTAACAGGGATTCCCCACTTCTGTCTCTCCATAGCTTGTGGGCTTTGAACCATATTTGCTGACCATCCACAGACACCCATTACCGACAGAGGTTTCTTAAAATCAACACAGAGTTCAGAAAAAAACAGCCAATTCAGATTGCTATATCTTTCACTCAGAAGCATTATGCCTATCGGAGGGAAATTGCGCGATTACCAAATCCAGCCTGATGCAAGCCAAGTCACTGAACTACAGACTGTATATTCCTTTTACTTTTCATGACCTCAAATTTGACTAGCCTGTTATTCCACACTTTCTAATATGTTTGCGGGTATTTCTATGAAACTCAACTCAAAGTGCATCTTGTTATTTAACAGATTGAGTAAATGAAATATCGTGAGCCACTTTCTTTTGTAGACTCAAGAAGACTTGTCTGGTTCTTCTATGATCACAGCATATAAACTGATAAGAACTCATTAAATTGGTAAATATATCCGCTTCAAAGCAAAAAAAAAACACAAATAAATTGAAGTTTCTAACAGTAGGTACTCTCCATTTAGAAGTTTCCAAAAATGTCCAATAAATTTGAGAGTTTGGAGAGTTCTGGTTGCTTTAAGATTAAGTTATTCAGGAAGGTTAGAGGATTAAAAACGTACTCCAACTCCTGGGTGGCAATTATACTGATCCCTAACTCACCACTGATTCCATCCACGGCCTCCAACTATACCTTTCCTGATCCCTTACACACCCTCCCAAATCTGACAATCAACACCCCCTCCACCTTGCTCTCCTCCCTACCCCCTCCACTGAATCCCCTCAACAACCTTCCCACTTCTCCTCCCCCACCCCCTTCTCTCCCTTCCTCCCACTCCACACCCATTAAAAAAACAGAATATCTGATACAATCTGTATGATATTTCAAAATCTTCTCTCTTTTAATAAATCCCTCTCTGGGTTCCTCAGATTATTGCAATTCTTTTGTATTTGCTCAAAATGGGTGCTGTGATCTATCTCTTTGAAATAACATTTCAATTCTTTCTTTTATTCTGTCAGTAAACCTACCCCTGAGTCAGATAACAGTGCCTCGAGTTCTCTTGCTTCTTTCCTTTAATATTATGCTTTCTTCTGTCTCTCAAAAAATTTCATTGAGTTCTTTTCTTTTTGGAATTTTTGTTTCTGGTAATCATTTTGTTTCTCCCTTATTCAGAAGTGAGTTTGTTTTCATTTTGGTTTTCTGTAAGTTTCCTGAAATTTCCCTTGTGACCATTCAATCTTTCTCAGGCTTTATAGTCTTTTGTCTTGTCACCCTTTACATTTCATAAATGCTTTCTCACATGACCTCTGTCTTTTTGAACACACGTGACTGTGATTACTGAAAATTACTCTGCACAGATCAAACCATTATTAGTGTTATTCAAAGGCATCATTGCTGACACTAAACATTTACTTATATCAGATAAAAACCGAAAGAACTGTGGATGTGGTAAATCAGGAACAAAACAGAAATTGCTGGAAAAGCTCAGCAGGTCTGGCAGCATCTGTGAAGAAAAAGTCAGTTAACGTTTCGGGTCTGGTGGTCCTTCAGAGCTGGTTAATGAAAGAAAACTATTTCGATTGTATTTTACAGGAAGACTTCATTGTCACTTATCACCTTTGTTTGGTACATCAAGTCTGCACACCATTTTCTGCAGTTCTAGCATTCAGGGCATCTGATTTAAAGAACATGGTGTCAGTAATGGCTCTTTTGGTAGCACTCACACCTCAGAAGGTAATGGGTCAAATTTGATTTCAAAGGCTTGACTAGTAAATCTAATGGGATATTTCAGAGCAGTACTGAGGGTGTATTTGACTGTATAGACTATTTTTTAGATGAAATATTAAACAGAAGTCCCCTCTACTTTATTAGGCCAAAGTAAAAGATTCAAGAGCACTTTTTTTTGGAGTGTGGGAGGTACCTCTAACTCTGAGGCATTATTTATCTCTTCTACCATCATGAAAGCATGTGTTATCTGCTATTATCACAGTGTTGCTTCTTGGCTCTTGCTATGCAAGTTTATTGCCATGATTCTTAAATTATGACAGCTACCACCCTTTAAGACTGAAAGAACTGTGGATGCTGTAAATCAGGACCAAAAGCAAAGTTGCCAGAGAAGCTCAGCAGGTCTGGCAGCATCTGTGAAGG
>JAHRHZ010000079.1:10059291-10074646 GCA_024137785.1 Ginglymostoma cirratum | reverse complement strand
ACTCTGTTTCTTCCTTCACAGATGCTGCCAGACCTGCTGAGCTTCTCTGGCAACTTTGCTTTTGTGCCCTTTAAAAATATTGGATTGGTTGTAAAATGCATGAGGATGTTCTGAGGTTGTGAAAGATGTTACATTAGGGTAATTTTGTCTTTAATTTCTATTTGTGAGAGAAAGATAGAAAGTTGGAAAAGAAGTAGGTCAATCAGCCCTTTGAGCCTTTTCTTCTCTTCAACCTGATTACAGCTGATCCTCAATCTCAACACCATACTGGTGTCCTCTGCTCGTACCTCTTGACACTTTTTAATATCTATAAATCTATCAATTTCTTTCTTAATTGTATTCTGTGACTTCACCTCCACAGCCTTCTGTGGTAGAGAAATTCACAGGTTCCTCTGGAATGATAAAATATCTCCCTTATCTCAGTCCAAAAAGGCTCATTGTGTATCCTTAGACCATGACCCTTTGTTCTAGACTCCGCCAAGGGAAACATCATCTAATGTTTCCGGCCTTGCCAACATTATCCCTTCTCATTTTTCTAAACTCCAGTGAGTAAAGGCCCAGTTGATCCAATTTATCCTCATACAACAAACTGCCATCCAAGAAGTGAGTCTGGTGAGCCTTCACTGCACTCTATTAATGGAAATATGTTTCTTCTTGGGTAAGGAGATCAAATTTGCGCTCAATACTCCAGATGTGGTCTCTCCAAAATGCTGTACAGCTGCTGTAAGGCTCCCTTGTTCCTGTACTGAAACCTTTTCCAATGAAGGCAACATGTCATTTGCCTTCCTAACTGCTTGCTGTACCTGCATGCTTGTTTTCGATGATTGGTGTAAAAGAACACCCAAGTCGTTTTGTACATCAACCTTTCCTAATCCATCACCATTTAAATAATACTCTGCCTACTGGATTTCCTACTGAAGAGAACAACTTCACATTTGTCCAAGTTATACTGCATCCGCCATATATTTTCCCACTCACTCAACTTGTCTAAATCATCCTGAAGCTTCATTACATCCTCCTCTCCACTCAAATTCCCACCTAGTAGTGTGTCATTAGCAAACTTGGAAACTTTACAATTGATTCCCTAATTACAATCATGGATATATATTGTGAATAGCTGCACTGAAGTAATATGCACTGTGGTACCCTAGTTGTCACCATCTTCCTCTCCAAAAATGAACAATGCATTCTTACTCACTGCTTTCTGTCTGTAACCAATTTTCTTCCCGTGTGGATATGTCACTACCAATCCATTCCAATTTGATTTTGCAGAATAACTTCATACGTAATGAAAAGTTTTCTGAAAATCCAAACACACCACATTCACCAGTTCTCCCACATCAATTCTACCAGTTTGTCCTCAAAATTCTCCAGTAGGTTTATCAAACATGATTTCCCTTTTATAAATCCACATTGACTTTCTGTAATACAACTGGTAGTTTTAAGGATCCTGTTATCACTTCCTTTAATCAAAAAATCTCAAGCATTTTCCCAGCTATGATTTTTTAGGTTAACTGGCCTGTCATTCCTGATTTTCTCCCTCCCAAGCCTTTTTAATTTGAGGTTGCATTTTTCATCTTTTAAACTGAGGATTGTTCCAGAATCTACAGAAGTTTGGAAGAAGAAAACTACCATGTCTACCAATTCCATGGTCATTTCCCTTAGTACCTTGAAATATAGATTGTCAGGTCTCGGGGATTTATCAACTTTCAGACCCATTAACTTCCTTAGGTCTATTTTTTGCAAATACTAATTTCTTTCAATACCTTCTTCCCAAAGATCACTGCTTCCCTATCTTCTCTGGGAAGTTTGTTTTTGTGTCTTCTTCTGTTTAATTGCTCTGACACATCCATGTTCTCCATTATTAGTTCTCCTGTATCAGGCTGGAATATTGTCTTCACTAGTCATTTCCTTTTTACATACAAAGAAGTCTTTCAATCTGCTTTTATGTTCCTAGCAAGTTTACTCTCACACTTTGTTTCCCCTTTTAATCGATCTCTTGGTCCTTCTTTGTTGAATTCTAAACTCCAATAGGAGCAAAACTTATTAGAATTATTTTTTCAAATATGGTTGAGTTGGCAGCCAAATGTAAAACACTGGCATAACACAATGTGGAGCTGGAGGAACACAGCAGGCCAGGTAGCATCAGAGGAGCAGAAAAGCTGCTGTTTCAGTTTGGAACCCTTCAGAAATTTCTGAAGAAGGGTCCTGACTTGAAACGTCAGCTTTCCTGGTCCTCTGATGCTGCCTGGCCTGCTGTGTTCCTCAAGCACCACACTGTGTTATCTCTGACTCCAGCATCGGCAGTTCTTACTTTCTCTAAAACACTGGCATGGTGTTTTTTCATTAGTCTGATTATATCTTGCCTCAGGCAATGGGGGCCTTTGATATAATTTTTGGTTGATTTTCAGTCACCACAGCTTCCATCTCCATGTTTAGCCTATATTGTTGCATGTAAGTCTTCTAGGACTTTTTTTTACCCCTGCTTTCCATGGATTTATTGAAAAAATAGACATGAAAAGTTGGGGTGTATGAAAGCTGGCAGTCTATTTGAGCAACACCCTGAAAGATTTACACCTTCTAAAAAGTGTATTAAAATGCATTTTTCAAATTAGAGATGATGCATTTTAAGTGTTTTTCATCACTTTAAACCACGTTTTATTTTGAAGAACCAACTAAGTAGTGAACAGAGTGGCTATGGATATTTATTACCTGAACTTCCAGAAAGTATTTGAAAAATACCTAGTGATTATTAAGTAAAGTTGACATCAATGTAATTGAAGGAGAATTAGGGTGGCATGGTGGCTCAGTGGTTCCTGATGCTACTGGACAGAGCCAGGGACCCAGGTTCAATTCCACCCTCAGACAACTGTCTCTGTAGAGTTGTCACATTCTCTTGGTGACTGTGTGGGTTCCCTCCTGTTGTCCAAAGATGCGCAGGTTAGGTGGATTAGCCATGGGAAACATGGGTTAAAGGAAAATGGTGGGGTGGTGAGTCTGTATGGGATGCTGTTTGGTGGACTCAATGGGCTGAAAGGCCTGCTTCCACACTGTAGGGATTCTATGCATTCTTGTTTTGGTTAGGAACCTGGCTGAGGGCAGAAGACTGTGACTACCGGTAATGAGTAGACCCTCCAAATCTTTTTGTATTATTTCATGAAATGTGAGTGTTGTTGAGAAGTTCACCATTTGTCACTGACTCCTAATTGTCGTTGTGAAGATGACAGTGAATTGTCTTCTTGAAACATTGCATTCAGTCTGGTGTAGGGAGAGCCACAGAATTGTCAAGGAAGGGAATGCCAGGATTTTGATCCAGCATCAGTGAGGAAGCCATGATAGTGTTCCGTTTTGAGATTGCATGCAGTTTGGAGTGGAATGCGTTGATAATCTTGTAGCTATCCGTCTGTTGGCCTGCCCTTTTGGATGGTAGCAGTTCTGGATTTGGAAGGTGCTGTCGAAGGAGACTGGGGAAATTGGCAGGATGTAAGTAGTGAAGTCTCACAAGAATCCATATTGGGACCACAACTATTTATCACATTTGTTAATAATTTAATGATGAGAAATGAGCCACATATTCAAATTTACTAATGACACAAAGACAAGTAGCCTTGTAAGCACTATAGCTAAGAATGGAGCAGCAGGAATAGACCATTTAGCCTGCAACTTAAGTCTATTTACCTGATTTCACTCCAAATTCCTTAACACATGTAGCTAACAAAAATCTCAAATTCAAAATTAACAATTAATCTCATATCATCTAGTACTTGTGGAAAAGAATTCCAAACTTCTTCTACCCTTTCTGCGTCAAAATGTTTCCTAATTGCACTCCCAAAACGTACAGCTATGAATATGGCTCATGCTTACAATAGATGATTCAGCCAATGGAAATCATTTTGCTGTTTCCACCTTGTATCTTTTCTTTACCATCTTGATAAATTCGAACCAATAATCTATTAAGTATTAAATTCCAGTGACTACAACACTAGTTTTTGTAATGTTTCCTTGTAGTTTATTCTTTGGTGTCAAGATATTATTCTGATAAACATAAAATGCACTTCCTCTTAAGTCAATATACCTTTTCAAAGAAGTAGTATCCAGATGAAAGCACAAACTTACAAAGAGATATTAATAGATTAAGTGAAAAAGTCAAACTATGGCAAATGGATTTCAATATGGATAAATGTGAGGGGATCCACTTTGCACTCAAGGACGATAGAATATGAAACTAAAAGGTAAAAAGATAGAAAAAGTGAAGGTCTCAAGAGGTCCAGGCACTACGACCATTAAATAACAAGGATGGGCACAGAAGGTAATTAAAAAAATCTAAATGCATGCTAGCCTTTAAAGCTGGGGGGCTAGTATACAAGGGTAGAAATCATGCTTCAACTGTATAGAGCCCATTTAGTGTATTGTGGGCAATTTTTGAATCATGCCTTAGGATGGATATAGGGAGAGTTGTGTGAATTTATCAGCACAGGTTTGTAATCTGTTTGTAAGCCTGGAGCTGGAACAACGTTGGACTTGAGGAAACTCTGGCTCTAGTTTATTGGCTTGCATTTATTATTGTCAGCAATGCTTACACTCCACAACAATCGACACTTCCAAAAAGTCCACTCTCTTTGCAACTTTAATCCACATAAAACTTTTATAAGCTATTCAGTGAATGATGTATCACTGTCTTGTATTGAACAGTACTGTCTTGGGTTCCACAGTCTCCTGCCAGGTACCTGTGAGTCATCTCATTGTCATACAGTGTATCTGAAAGGGAAAGAATTCAGGTGCACCAGCAGCAGCAGTGGTAGATTAATTAACTGATACCATATTCTATGGAATTGTCTTTGAAGCAATGTAATCCGTGCTTGGTAACAGTGTAAGTACAGTCACCTTGGCTCTATATATATATAGGCTACATTAATTAGTATTTAAATATTTCATTAAATAAGCTACATATAGAAATTGCAATTTTAATGGACCTGCATTGCTCCTGAAAGTAACATTATTTAAAGCTATTTTTAGTTTCCATTTTAGTTTGAATAAAATAGTTGAATTAATTCCTTGATACAATTAATCCTGGCCCCATTCGCCTCGCTTTTCCAGCATTGCCATTCAAGACCATCAATCAGTAGCCTGAATGAGGGTGGCCTACCAAACGGCATAGATTCCTTTCAGAATTTCAGGGAGATATAGACAAGCTGTTTGTTGCCTACAATAATGTGAATTGCTAGATGCAAGACTATTATCAGTAATTAACAAAAGCAACGTTGACAGATTATTTTTAAAAGTCCACCATTTATTTCTTAAAGACATAAAAAAAATTGGCAAAATCATCTACTTTATTGAGGTTTTGATTCTTCTCTTGACAATGCTCATTCCCCTCCT
Organism: Ginglymostoma cirratum; assembly: GCA_024137785.1. Taxonomy (NCBI): domain Eukaryota; kingdom Metazoa; phylum Chordata; class Chondrichthyes; order Orectolobiformes; family Ginglymostomatidae; genus Ginglymostoma; species Ginglymostoma cirratum. The sequence goes on along the minus strand of JAHRHZ010000079.1, from coordinate 10,069,267 downwards.
AGGTTTTTGAAATTGATTCTGCCACTGTTGCCTAAACACTAGGATAAAGAAAATTCAATAGTGCTGGTTCCTTCTTCTGAAATTCTAATGACAGTGGTGCAGTACAATGAAAATGCAATTCATTCTAATTGTGTTGGGACGTGAGAAAACACGTTCGTCTAAACATTTTATTTGCTACAAGCCAAGTTGACAAGTTGTTCTCTGAGCAGATGGAATATGTTGGAAATTCAAGCTTGGATGCTAGCATAAAACAAACAGAACGAGAACATGTACGGTATTGAATGTTAGGCATTAAATATAACTAGCAGCTGATACACTATCATCTGCATTTCGTGCTCACCTAAGATGAGTTTCAACCCAACTTTGATTTAATATAGCTTCAACCTAGTCCAGAACACAATTTGATATCACTGGTTTGTTTACGCAAAAAAAATAGTGCCTTTAGCATAGGAGAAACTTCCCTGCGTGCTTTGCAGGAGTGCTATCAAACAAAATTTGACGCTGATTCACAAAATGATATTGGAACAGGTGACCCAAAAGCCTGGTCAAAAAGGTAACTTCAGGGAGGGTCTTAAAGGAAGAGTGCAAAAGAGCTGGGAAGATTTTACCTGCAGATCTCAGAAGGGTGAGGGTTAAATAACAGTCAGTTGTCGCAAATTTGCTTCTGGACAGCTGCACTCTGTCCTGGTGCCCTCAGGTTCCTGGAAGCTGACTGAAAAATTCCAGTTGACCTCCAACAACAAGTCTTAATTAGCCTTTAAACAAGCCAATTGGTATTCTGTGCTCCCAGGTCTGGTAGCCCTAGCACCTCTTCACTCCAACACTGGGAAAACAGCGTGGGGATACGATTGTGCCAGAGAATTGGTGGTTGGACTGATGCTGTTGAATTCTATGCTTGCCTGCCTTTTTGTTATTTCAGGGGATGTGGACATTTCTGGTAAGGTCAGAAATTTTGCCCACATAATTGAAAACTTGGTGCTGAGCTGCCTTCATGAACAGCTGCAGTTCTTTGGTGCAGATGTAATGAGGAAGGGAATTTCAAGATTTTGGACCAATGAAGGCCCAGCGATATTATTCTCTGTCAGGATAGCATGTGGCTTAGAAGGGTACTTATTCATATGCCTGTGCTGTCCTTGTCCTTCTTGATTTTAGAAGTCTTGGGCTTGGAAGGTGCTGTTAAATGGGCTTTAGAGAGTTGTTGCAGTACATCTTGTAAAATGGTACAGACTGTTGCCACAGCACATCAGTGGTGGATGGAATGAATGCTTAAATAAATGGACAAGCAACCTGTTTTGTCTTGGATGGTGTCAAGCTTCTTGTCTGTTGTTGGAGCTGCCCTCATCCAGGCAAGTGGGGAGTATTCCACAATATCCACATGACTTATGATTTGAGGAGTCAAAAGGTAAGTTACTCACCTCAGAATTTCTAGCCTGTGATTTGCTCTTATAGTTGTTATTTAAATGGCTGACTTAGTTTCGTTTTTGTACAATGGTGACCACCAGGATGTTGGTAGTGGAAAAATCAGCAATATAATGCCATTGAATATCAAAGGGAGAGTTTAGATTTTCTTTTGTTGGTAATAGTCATTGCCTTTCATTTCTATGATGTGGTTATTACTTTTCACTTATTGTCCCAAACCTCAATGTTGTCCATGCTGCATATGGAGAGGGAATGCTTCAGTTTTCAAAGAATTGCAAATGACACTAACATTGCACAATTATCAGTGCTTCCCACTTCCAACCATGTGATGGATGGACAAAGCAGCTGAAGGTAGTCTGGTTAGGGACACTACCGTGAGGAATTTCTACTGTGATATTCTGGGACTGAGGTGATTCAGCTCCAGCAATCTCAGCCCATTTTTCTTTGTGCTTGGTATGACTCCAACCAGTGGAGCGCTTTCCCTCTGATTTCAACTTTCTTTTGGGTGGTTGTGAAGAAGAGCTAAAGTGTTCTTCTGTCTGCAAATGCTGCCAGAGAGAAGAGAAAGAAACTGAACTCACCATCAGTCAGCAGGTTATTGTTAAACAAGTGCTGCATGATTACACTGTTGATGACACTTTCCATAATGTTGCTGTTAATTGAGAGAAGGCTGATAGGGGTGGTAGTTGCCAGATTAGGTTTGTCTTATTTAGTTTGGACATGACATACCTGGGCAATTTTCCACTGCTGAGTAGATGCCAGTGTTGTAGCTGCACTGAAACAGCTTGGCTTGGGGCACAACTGGTTTTGGAGCACAAGACTTCAGTATTTTTGCTGAACTGTTGTCAGGGCCCATTGTCTTTTCAGCATCCAGTGCCTTCAGCTTTTTCTTTCCATCACATGGAATGAGTCAAATTTTCCAAAAATTGGTTTTGGTGATGCTGAGGATCTCAGGAGGAGGCCAAGATGAACAATCTACTTGGCTGTTCTAGCTGAAGGTGGTTGGAAATGCTTCCTTTTTTTTGCACCGATGTGGTGGGCTGTCCTTGCTTTGAGCGTGGGAGCATCTGTGATGCCCCTGTTCCCGCTTCTAGCCAGTTCAGAAAATCCAGTTCCTGGAGTCATGCATGGAGCAGATTTCAGATCTTGACTGCCGATGGCAATGACAGAATGACCAAAATTAGGCATGCATAAGTCACCACAATTGGAGGAGCACAGATCTTATTTAGTTTTAATTTTCTGGTTTAAAAGTTGTTGGAGTCCTGGGCACCATTTGGGGGATATGCAAATCCATTAAAATGCAAATGTGTAATAAAATATATATAGATATACACCCATAAAACAAACTGAAACACGTTACAGTATACAATGCTTAAATTAATTTTCCTAATTTTGTTTCATATACACAATAAAACAAAATACAGCTGATTTGTAGTTTGTGATCTTAATATCCAGACTCTATTATATCACAGCAATTATCTACTGTCAGCATCTAATTATAATTAAGGACACTATACACCAAACCAGTGAATATTTCAATTGTGGTAATTTCACAGCAAGAGCAATTCTAGATATATCTGCTACATGCACCATCTCCTTAAAATAATTGAATTTGCCTACCATCAAATACTTATTTCAAGTGCTAATTTAACAAGGAAACATTTTTTGGAAGAAAGAATGGCAAGAAATTAATGTAGGGCATTTATTCTGTGCTGCATTTGAATAATTGGGAGATTGAAACTCTAATTACCATGAATATTTAAGATTTGTGTGTGCTAAAACACTGCTCCTGCAGCTTTAAACCATAGCTAACCCCAGTTCTCTCACTGTTGTACTTACCATTCCACAATTTCAAAACTCTCTAAACTGCAGTGTTTCGTGAATTTCTATAAGGCTCACAGCATGAGACATTTGTAGCCTTTACACCTCATGCGAGAAGTTCTGAGAACCATGAGGCTGATGGGAACAGGAGAATGAACTCAATGGGCACAGTATGGGTGCTGCTAACTTTTCTCTCTATTTCCTTCTGGATCATTGCCTGCATAGGCATTGGTGCTTTACTCCTATAGCTCTGAGATAACTCAAAGATTGGCTTAATTATTGTGATTTTTACTAGTGGGGCCCATATTTGTATGCGTTCTTGCACAGGGCCCTATAGTTTTTTGCACTGATCCACTTCTAATCTATGTACTCTCATACAGAGGTCCTGATGGTATAGCATTTGAAAATGTACCAAAATATTTGAGGTAATTGCAATTGAAAAATCACTAAACAGCTTTTTCATATAAGTTCAACAAACCTTTATCATTTTAAGTATTCAGTTAGTTACATTAAAACCTTTATTTAAATAACATGCTTTAACATATGTCTGACATGGGGTGCCTTTAGCTTTAATTACTACTATTTTTCATATTAAATTAAAGTGAATTCTGTGAGAAGCAGCCAGACTTGGCACAGTGCAGTTTAATAAGGTGTCTAAAAATAGCCATTTTCCCACGGGGCAATTTATTTCAACACTCTCATCCCTTTGTTTATTCAGACTCATAATGATGCGAGTTGCATGCTATTTTTATTTAAGCTGAAAAATCTGACACTATTCTTTATATATATATATAATATATAAAGTGCAAGTTGTATTAGTGCATAAATGAAGTTAAAAATTTATAATGAAAACCATTGATTAATTAAACTGTGTTTTTGGTTATATTTCCAATGCTCAAAATTCACCATTATATGTGTAATTGTACACAATTTTGTCTGATTTCCTTCAAATGAGGGGAGGGATTGTATTGTGTAGTGAATGCATTATTATCCTGCTATATTTTTGATGCTGCTCAATCTGTTTGGATGTTTCATGATACACTTTTGTGGCTATCACATCCTGAGTTTCGATTTTAACCTAGTCGTTTTGGCCCAGAGATAAGACATTGCCACTATAACGCAATTTTTGATCCTAATTTATTTTTATTTATTGTGTATCTTCTAAAATAGTGTTTTAAGGACCAAGGCTTTTTATTTTTATGTTTTTAAAAAATCAATGCCTGTGTTTGAAAGGGTGTTTGCAGTTTTGAAAGCAAGCAACCTGACATCCATAGCAGACGTTGGAAACCATAGTTTGAACAAGCAGTAATTGACATTCGGATTGCAGATGATCTGGAGCCAAGAGTGTGTGCTGATATAGCTCTTGTTGGCAACAAATAATTGATTGGACTGCGGGCTAGCGACAGTTATCGATGAGAGATCTTTTGCTTATCAACAACTGTGTAATTGGCTTTCGGGTAGCTGAGCAGCTGGGAGCTGGAAACAAATTACTGAGACAGAGAGAGACAAAGAGAAAAAAAAGTGTACAGATTGTCCCCCAGTCCAGACATTGCCAGCTTTGTGTGGTCAAAAGCTTAGATTAAACCTGAAGAAATCAGTTTCCTTTCCTGAAGCAAGCTGTGGCTGTTGAATTGATTAGTCAGACACACTTTCTAATTGAGTCAGCTTCAGGACTCAATGACAGGTTCAGGCCCGAAACGTTGACTTTCCTGCTCCTCGGATGCTGTCTGACCTGCTGTGCTCCTCCAGCTCCACATTTTATCGACTGTGCTTTCTATCAACCTTGGTTTGATAATGTTGATAGGTAACAATGTAGCTTGATAAGGTAAATTGGGGTATTGTGCATATTATAAAAATAAGCTTTTGGTATGACTTCAGGAATAGTGGGCTTGATTTATGGTGCATTATCCCAGTGGGTTGTGCAATATAATTGTAATGATCTATGATTTGAAAAACATAAAATATGCCTATGCTATGGGTTTTATACTTCTTGCAAAAACACAAGTCTCCTTGACTGTAGCAGTGATTTGGCTGCTGCTGCCTCACTGTCTTTGATATCCATAGTCTTAGTTTTAAAAGCTTCTCACAAAGCTCAGAATGTTTCCTGACACTCAGCTGTGAAGTGCCCATTCAGTGCTGTTACTGAGAATTTTTAATGGATTTGCTTTGTTGTTTACTTGCTTTGCAGAGGAGTTAGTATTGATTAGTAGTCTGCAATACCTCTTTATGAATTAGCATCCAAGAGTAAAAAGTTCAATTATCGACCTTTAATGTGGTGGAGATATTGAGGACCTGACAGCCACGGGTGATGTCAGCTGGAAGATCCAGAAAAGGATGCTGAGCAGCCTTTTTTAGAAGATTTACGTTGATACGTAAGGGTTAGATAGCAAACCTACAGTGTGAGGCCTAAGGAGCTAAAGCACTTTTGGCAGAATATACTCCAGATAGAGACGGTTCAGAGAAAAAAAATCATTAAGTATTACAACCACATTACTCAGTTGCGTTATATTGATCAGTTCAGGAATAGTTTACTTTCAACAAGCCAACATAAGCTTCATTATATTTGGTGAAACCCAATTAAATTACTCCAGTACCTTATTAAAGTAGTATTACTCTTTGTCTTAAGCTATGGCATGGTTGTAGAGGTGCTGTAGTTATCAAGTTACTACTGTTGATTTTATGTTCTATAAAGTAGTCGGCACTTAAAAACGTTTGGGGCTGATATCACCATACTATGGAAAATGAATTCCAAACAGAGAGCAGGAAAGAATCATAATAAGAGGTGAGAATGAGAAACCAGAAAACAGATGCATGCAAGAAACAAACAAGCTTGAAGGGAAATAAGATTGGCCAGCAAGGCATTTTGTTAATACTACTGACGATCTCAGCAGAAGAGATGTAGAACAAAGTTGTAAAATAATTTCAACAGCAGCAGATGAGGCCATAGGTACTGAGTGCAAGTCATTGTTCAAATACCAAACATGTACTACACCTTGCAGACATGTTGCTCTTTAAATACAGCTTGTTCTTCCCAGAAAGCTATTATCTTAAAAGTCATAGGGGATGTGTAACAAACATGTACAATTACTTCATTTGATGGCCTTTTTTTATCCATTCAATTACTTAAGTGATGTCCAAATGTTCTTTTGAATACAGATTGAATTACTCAGTTCATGCTGAATAAATGTGTTCGCCTCTTATCTACACAACAAATATGTACATTGATTTGTGCCTGTTGACTAGCGATAGAGCAATTTCACTGAACACATAACTCGGCACTTTGCATTTTATATTAAGGTTCAGATATCAAATGTCCATATTGCTCACTTCAAAGGAAGTCAGAATCTGGAAGCATATTGCTGTTGGGCCCCGTACTTAATTTATCCATAAGCATTTTGTTACTCATTATTATACCACTGCATTCAATTAACAATATGATGAATGCTGATATCAATGGGTAAATCATTACCACTTGAATCAGACATTTTTTGCATCAATTATCTTAAAACAAGTGTCAAAACTTAGTTGTTTTTAAAAAAAATGACTTAAGCAATTATCTGCCCACGTCACCAACAGTAACTTGTAGGCTAACGTTTACACTGTTCTTAGCTGGCACAACCATAAGGTGCAACTGAGAAATTTTTAATGATGAAATAGCTAATAATTAACAAATTTGCAAGTGCATAAACATTTTATACTTATTATCAAGTGTCAAGTAATGGATTTTCAAAGATAACTGCGAACTATAGTGATCTGAAGGTGGAACAGTCGTTAGTACCTCTGCATCACAGTGGCAGGAAGTCAGGTTTGATTCCAGCCTTGGGTGACTGCATGGAGTTTGCATGTTCTCCCCATGTTTCTGTGGGTGTCGACTGGGTGCTCTGGTTTCTTCTCACAGTCCAAAGATGTGTAGTTTAGGTCAATTGGCCATGCTAAAATTGCCCATATTATCCAGGGATATGTTGGTTAGGTGAATTAGCCATGGGAAATGTCGGGTTAAGAGGACGGGTTGGGGACTGAGTCTGGTTGGGATGTTTTTCAGAGGGCCAGTACAGACTTGATGGGCTGAATTGCCTTTTTCTGCACTGTAGGGATTCTATGAAGTAATAATTCTCTGTTATTGAATTTGGTATTGGTTCAGCTTCATTTTGGGCTTTTTTTGGACTTCTCCATTTGCTATTTCTTGTATTTTCATTATAATCATGGTTGTTTGGTTATGATGTTAGAAAGAACTGGAAGCCAAAAACATTCCTTCATTGTTCCAGGAAGTATACTCCAAGGTGGAATGGGCATCCTTACTTAATGCATTATTATTAATTGATTGAGTTTTGCTGAATTTAAGAGATGGATTTGCATTGAAAGCATGCCAATAAAGGCTTCTGTATTTTTGTTTAAGTTGTTCAGATGTTAGGAAAATTGCAGTTGTCAACAGTGATAATACTGTACCTGTTGAAGGCTCTACACCCGTGTGTTAGATTTTCCAGCTTTTTTTTTTGATTTTGTTCTTTTTGAAGGAAGGTGATTGAATATGATGAGTTATGAATCTAAATATCTGTATTGGTTATCAGTGGAGGAAAGGAACTTGTGTTGTGATTATATTTTTCTTAACAAAGGAGTTGGTCTTCTCAACTTGGTCTTCTTTACATTCAAGACAACAGTGTTTTCTGCTATGAATCAGTCTGTCTTCAGTGATTCTGTCTACAGATGACACTTGTCTTTTGGATGGAAAGTGGACTGTACAAGGTACAGTCATCAACAAATTGAAAACTGTCACTTTAATAGTATCCGAGTATTCATGGCACTAAAAGCAGAGCTGGGGGTAGCAAACTTCTCTGAAGAACTTCTACATGGGTGTTTCACATGATTCCTAATATCCATTTATCTCAGTTCTTCATTTTTGAGAAGATTTGCCAAGAAGCTAAATGTAATTGGACTGTTATGGATCCGACCAGATTGCCTCAAAATATTTTAAGGTAGCCTAGTCCCTTTTTTTCTTATTTTAAAGGTAGATGTGAATTGGGTGTTCTAGATGTGATGCAACTGATCAAAGCACTTGATGTTAAGCAAAACACAATTTAAACACGACTGTTAGAATACAAACAAATGAAAGAGGAATTTAGAACAACTTAACTACTGGAAAACTTAAATGGAATTTTAGATACAGTACCCATTACTAATTAATTGTTCCAATATGGTAACATTCCACAAACACACCCCTTGGGGAAAAAAAGTTACATTCGAACACAGATTCTTGCATTGCATTCAACATCGAGAGAGATTTCAGAGGAATTCACAATTAGAAATAATTTACTGAAGCTTGCAACCCTTCTGGGACCCAAACAGCTTCTACTGCTACAGATTTAAAAAAAACTAGAAATCCTAACCTGGAAGAACTGGCCACTCCCCTTCCACTGTTACATTTGTTTTAAGTAAAGCCTAAAGTCATCGACCGGGTCCAGTTTCAGTAAACACATCAATGCCTCTGTCTTTACAACCTCTCTTTAAAAACCTAGGACAAAATAACCTTTTTAAAGTGACAGCAGCGTCACAGGACTCTGTGGTCAAGACACTTTTTGTCAGATGAACATACAACTTACTATTCCTGCTGGACAGCTTTCCAACAACAGTGCAGAAGATTAATTCAGGTTGCAAGGTTATAAATTGAATGGCCAGGCAATTGTGTGGTTGCAAATTGGGTGGCTTTAACCATTGCATCGAATTTTAAAATTTTTGTTCACCTACAACTAACATGGAAAAGCTGTCATTCACTGCCCATCCAGAATTTCCCTCTAAGGTGGTGGTGAATCACTTTCCTGAGCTGCTGCAGTCTGTGTGGTTAAGCCACTTCTTCAGTGCTCCTGGGTATGGAGTTCCAGGGTTTTAACCCATTGATAACGAAGAAAGAGAAATGGAATACTCAGTCAGGATAATGTGTAACCAGGAGGGCAACATCCAGGTGGTAGTTTTCTTGTGTGCTGCCTTGCCTACGATCTTTTTGGTATTAGAGGCCATGGTTTTGTCAACAAGACTGCATGGGTTGGTTCAGAACAATCTTGTACGTGACATACACTGCAATCATGGTACTTCAGTAGTGGAGGAAATGAATGATTAAGGTATTGAATGGGGAGCAATCAACCAGGCTGAATTTTCCTAGATAGCGTCAAATTTATTGAGTATTGTTAGAATTGGTCTCATCCAGGCAAGTAGAAAGCTTTCTACGATAAGTTTGACACATGCCTTGTGGATGTTGGAAAGGCACTGGAAAAAAGAGTTACTAGCTGAAAAGTATCCTGCCTCTGACTGACTTTTGTAGCCAGAGTATGTGTATGGCTGGTTGTGTTAAGATTCTGGACATTGTTTCCTGCCAAGATGATGATGATGGGGTATTCAGTGATGAAAATGCCATAAGCAGTCAAAGGGATATGATTAGATTCTCTCTTGTTGGAGATAAATGCTCCAACTGTACAAAGTTCTGCACAAGTGGTACTAAATTGAAAAGCACACCCCTAGTTTCTTAGACAACAAGCATGGGGCTGGATGAACACAGCAGGTCAAGCAGCATCATAGGAGCAGGAAAACTCGACGTTTCGGGCCTAAACCCTTCATCAGAACCTTCGCTTTCCAGGCTTTTGATTTCTGCCTCTATCTTTGCCTGTAAGGCAAATGGCACTGGGCAGGCATAGCAGAATTGTGGAATTGCTTCCTGGTCAACATGCAAAGTGGCCTTGGCTCCTTT
>JAHRHZ010000079.1:9946157-10049291 GCA_024137785.1 Ginglymostoma cirratum | reverse complement strand
CTGCTGTGTTCATCCAGCTCTACACCTTGTTATCTCAGATTCTCCAGCACCTGCAGTTCCTACTATCTCTGATACCATTATCCACCTTGCTGGTTACACCCTCAAAGAACTTCAGCAAGTTTTCCAAGCATGACTTGCCCTTCATGAAACCATGCTGACATTGGTAAATTGAGCTTTGTTTTTCCAAGGGTTCAGTTACCTCCTCCTTTATGATTAACTCCAGCAACTTCCCTACTCCAGAGGTCAAACTAACTGGTCTATAGTTTCCCACATTTTGCCATTCTTTTTTGAATAACAGTGTCATATTAGCATGTTGCCAATTCACTGGTACATGGAACCTGTTGAGTTTGAGTTCCCTTGGAAAAGGGCAATGGCCTGCCTTGCCCATAACTTGAACCCTCTATAAAGCAGACCCACATTGCCTGTAATGGGCTTTGTGGGTAAATAACTAATTGGCTGCACAGTTGATGTTCTGGTTAGTGGTTGGCAAAAATGTCATGATGATTTGAAAGTGAGAAAGCTGTTTGGTTCCGTGTAACAGCACTTCTGAAAATATGAAAAAAAATTACAATTAAGAAGAAATACTTAAAGCAGAACCACTGAGTGTCCTTGGAGACGAAGAAGGCTGGAGAGGGAGAATGCGGTGCCCAACAATGTTCATGATCTCTTTCGAGTGAAGTGGCCACAGCATACAATATAGTGCTTTATTCCCCCTTCCAACTCCATTTTGATTTCACCCCTTCCCGCTCTCTCTTCTCCTCCCTCAGCCTTGATGGTTTCTATTGCCTCTAACTGACTTTGCTTATAAATATCCAATTGGCTCCACAGGTGATATACTGGCAGCGGTTCATAGCTGAAAGCAAAAAAAAAGGTCATGGTGATTTGCTGAGGGGATAAAAAGACATTCAGTTGTGTGTAAAAGCACTTCTGAATATTAAAAAAAGTGGAAAAAAAGGATAAAGCAGATCCAAGAACTGTCTGTCCCAGGCTGGGACTAGCATATGTATGCCACAAATAGAGGTTTTATTTTGACATTCAACATAAATGATGTTCCTTCCCAGTCAGACTTCCTGAGTTATTACAATTGGCATTTATTCAGTGTTGCTGGGTCAAAATCCTGGAAGTTCCTCTGGGTATACCTACACAAATGGACTGTAGCAGTTCAAGGAGGTTCACAATGAGCAACACATACATCTCATAATGAATAAAAAAAAAATACACTTTTCATGACAGTAATCCCAATTTCTCCAGTCTATGTAACTGGAATGCATCATTCCTGGTAAATCTCCTCTGCACTTTTTCCAAAGCTTTCCTGTCTTTCCCTAATACAGTTTGGTGATCAAATGTAAGGGCCTTCCTGTTCTGCATGATATTTAATTACTGGGTTAGTCTGCAATAGCTAAAGATGAAATTTGCTAGTATCTGGAAGTCAACCAATTTAGACAAATCCAAAATGTATGGGTGTAGTATATGTAATATATGGCCTCCGCCACATCTGCTCCCAAGATGAGGCATTCCACTCCCAGACATCCCAAATGTCCTCATTTTTCAAGGGCCGCAATTTCCCCTCCACAGTGGTTGAAAATGTCCTCGACTGCATCTCTCGCGTTTCCCGTACCTCAGCCCTCACACCGTCTCCCCGCAATAAAAACAAAGACAGAATTCCCTTTGTCCCCTCATATCACCCCATCAACCTCCAGATTCAACGCATCATTTTCAGCCACTTCCGCCACCTGCACTCTGAACCCACTACCAAGGATATATTTCCCTCCCCACCCTTATCACCTTCCGGAGGGATCGCTCTCTCCGCGACTCCCTTGTCCGCTCCACACTCCCCAATAGCCCCACCACCCCCGGCACTTTTCCCGCAAATGCATGAAGTGCTACACCTGACCCTACACCTCCCCCCTCATCCCCATCCCAGGCCCCAAGAAAACCTTCCACATTAAACAGATGTTCACCTGCACGTCTGCTAATGTGGTCTATTGTGTCCACTGTTCCTGATGTGGCCTCCTCTACATCGGGGAAACCAAGCGGAGGCTTGGAGACTGCTTTGTGGAACACCTACACTCGGTTCGTGACAAACGACAACACCTTCCAGTCGTGAACCACTTTAACTCCCCCTCCCACTCCTTGGATGACATGTCCATCCTGGGCCTCCTCCAGTGCCACAACAATGCCACCCGAAGGCTGGAGGAACAGCACCTCATATTCCGCTTGGGAACCCTGCAGCTGAATGGTCTCAATGTGGACTTCACAAGCTTTAAAATCTCCCTACCCCCGAACGCAACCCAAGCCCAGCCCATCTCATCCCCACCTCCTTGACCTGTCCATCGTCCATCTTCCCTCCCACCTACCTGCCCCTCCCTCCTCACTGACCAACCCCCATCCCAACTCCCTACCTACACTCACCTTGACTGGCTTCATCCCCGCTTCCTTAACATGTTCGTCTTCTGTCCATCTATCTGCTCCTCTATCCACCTTCTATCATCGCCTCCTCCTCTTTATATTTATTTCAAAGCCACCTTCCCCTCCCCCATTTCTGAAGAAGGGTCCAGACCTGAAACAACAAGGTGTGGAGCTGGATGAATACAGAAGGCCAAGCAGCATCATAGGAGCAGGAAAGCTTGACATTTCGGGCCTCGACCCTTCATCAGAAATGGGGGAGGGGAAGAGGGTTCTGAAATAAATAGGGAGAGAGGGGGAGCCGGATGGAAGATGGATAGAGGAGAGGATAGGTGGAGAGGAGACAGACAAGTCAGAGAGGCGGGGATGGAGCCAGTAAAGGTGAGTGTAGGTGGGGAGGTAGGGAGGAGATAGGTCAGTCCAGGGAGGAAGGACAGGTCAAGGGGGCGGGATGAGGTTAGTAGATAGGAGATGGGGGTGGGGCTTGCGGTGGGAGGAGGGGATAGGTGAGACGAAGAACAGGTCAGGGAGGCGGGGACGAGCTGTGCTGGTTTTGGGATGCGGTTGGGGTAGGGGAGATTTTGAAGCTTGTGAAATCCACATTGATACCATTGGGCTGCAGGGTTCCCAGGCTGAATATGAGTTGCTGTTCCTGCAGCCTTCGGGTGGCATCATTGTGACACTGCAGGAGGCCCAGGATGGACATGTCGTCTGAGGAATGGGAGGGGGAGTTGAAATGGTTCGCAACTGGGAGGTGCAGTTGTTTGTTGCGAACTGAGTGCAGGTGTTCTGCAAAGCGGTCCCCAAGGCTCCGCTTGGTTTCCCCGATGTTGCAAAGAGGTCCTGCGCTCGGTTCGCAACAAACAATCGCACCTCCCAGTCGCGAACCATTTCTACTAACCTCATCCCGCCCCCTTGACCTGTCCGTCCTCCCTGGACTGACCTATCTCCTCCCTACCTCCCCACCCACACTCACCTTTACTGGTTCCATCCCCGCCTCTCTGACTTGTCTGTCTCCTCTCCACCTATCCTCTCCTCTATCCATCTTCCATCCGGCTCCCCCTCTCTCCCTATTTATTTCAGAACCCACTTCCCCTCCCCCAGTTCTGAAGAAGGGTCTAGGCCCGAAATGTCAAGCTTTCCTGCTCCTATGATGCTGCTTGGCCTGCTGTGTTCATCCAGCTCCACACCTTGTTATCTCGGATTCTCCAGCATCTGGAGTTCCTACTATCTCTATCTCTGTAAGGAGTTTTTTTTAATGCTTGATTGAGCTTGGAATCAAAGTTATCCGTTACTGTGTTGTGGTCCTTAGCTTTCATCAAGCTATTTGTACTGATAAAGAAATACTTACGTTAATTCCCTAATGTAGGAACTAGAAGTGGGTAATGTGGTACTGAAATACTCAATAGACGTCATTGTAGCTTCTGGTACATACGTATGTTGTAGCCACAGGCGCTCCAATGTGTGGGCTGATATTAAGCTATTCATCTGGAAACAGTGGCAAGCTTCCAACAATGTATCTTATTTCAAGTGACCCCAGTTAAAATGGAGACCGAGATCTGTTATATCCTCAGGTCACATGCTAATGATACAGTACTAATAACATAAGCATGTCTCTTAAAGGTATATTACATACTAACTTGGAGATAGAACACAACACCCAGCAGTCAAACAACTTCTGTTATTTTTCACACGTGCATCCAGATTGCTGCAGAGCCCATACAGCAGCTGGCAACGAAATAAGCAACTATTGCTGCATTTAGTTTTTGACTGCAGGGTCCATAATTCAAGCTTCTGTTCAAATGTGTGTAACACTTCGCAGCATGACTCTTTCCAGTACAATAAATTAATACTTCATGTGGCTTTTATGTGTATTGTGGATCTGTTAGAACATTGCTCAGAAAAAATTATGGGATAAGCCGTTGATGATGACAGGAATATTGCGGCAAGAAATGCATTATTGTTGATAGCAATTATTTTCTTGTATAATGCACATTCATTGCCTTAAGCATGAAGGGTGTTATGGAGTGGCCACATACATACTCCAATATTTATTCACTTAAAAAATTTTGCAGCAGCATTCAGTATCTGTTAAATTACCAATAACTGGAGTGAATTATATTGAACAGAGGGATGTCAAAAAAGAAATTGCAAAAAATGTCAAAGTCATCAACAAATACCTCGAATCATACTAAGAAATGAAGAGTGATAAAGATTTTTTCTGGTGAAGGGTTTAGGCCCGAAACGTCAAGTTTTCCTGCTCCCATGATGCTGCTTGACCTGCTGTGTTCATCCAGCCCCATGCTTGTTATCTCGGATTCTCCAGCATCTGCAGTACCTTTTATCTCTAAGGGTGATAAAGAGTCACCTTGGGGATTATTAAAGGCAGATGCAGAAAATAGAAAACCAACGAAAGGGAAAAGCTAATAGTGCTAAACAAAATGGCTAAATAAAGGAAGAAACGCCTGCTTGTGTAAAAATGTTGCAAAAAAATCCAAAAGCATTTGGACAACATTTACATTTGTAACAGCAAATACTATATCTTACTCTTAAAGAGCCAACTTTAAAGGATAGAGCATAGCTTTCCAAGAATCATCAATTTTATATGGCCTTACAAAGTGGTTTGTGTAGCTTGGTGAAAAAAATGCAAAATTGCAGCTTCCTGCAGTCGTTGCTCATCCGAATGAACTTCAGGTATTAATGAGGCTACAATGTGTCCTGCAAAGGAACTCATTCCATTAAAAGCCACTTGGCAAATTGTGTTCCATAAGCTAGCCTAGTGTTTCCTGACCTGATTTCTCAATCCCTCAAGGCTGAATTTTCCCCTTATTTTGGCATAAGTGTTTTTCTGAGTGAGATTCATGGTGCCCGGTCTGTCACAGCCCATAATGACTTTGTCCGTACAATTTTCTACTCTCACCTCATTAATAATGTGACCAGCCTTTGCAGCACCATCTCATGGCAGCATGCAGCAGGAAGTGCTCATTGCTGCTGAAATGTTGCGACCTCCATGCCACTGGCACCACGACAGATGCCACAAAACAGGAACTGCCCTTCACACTGTATTCCGGCATAGTTATTCCTCAAGAAATAACATTGAAAGGGAAGTTTGCTCCTTGCTTGGCTGATAAATGCTGCTGGATAGAGTGGTGGGAAGTCTTTTATTGTCGAGTCTGGTGCCACACTGTGTTTACATGAGCTTTTGTCATTTTTACTCAACTAATTTCCTCTCATCTTCTGCATGCAAAAGTGGCACCCAACAAACCTCTGCTCCAAGGACGTGGGAGCTTGAGACCTTAAAATCCTCCTCCAGGTCTCAATCCACAGCTGGTGTACTGATAAGGCTTTTGCCTGCACTGTCCACTACCTCAGGGGGTTGTCTTTATAGATTGTGCTCCTGATCCTAATCTGGTGAGAACATCACTGACAGGATTCTGCAGCTAATTGCAGAAGAAACTTTGAAGACTGCCAGAGACCAGGTACCTGCACAACTCCAGGCATAAGTCATGGATGTGGCCACTAATGACTTTGTGAAAATGCACAGACAAGCACAGAAACAACAGGGACCTTCGTCAGAGGCAGTTAGTAAACTAGATTGAAAGATGGAGAAATTCACCAATACTACCTGTACTATGCTTGTTCTGACATGTGCGCATCTGGCTTTCTCCATCGAAAGATTGGCGTCTGTCATGGAGGCCCATGTCAAGCATATTCAGCATCTGCCAGATAGGTACACTGACCTGCACTACATTGTTGTAGCCACAAATGCTCTGCATCAATGGTGAGTTTGTAGAGAGTTCAGAAAACTCAACCTTACTTCCAGGTTCACCTTCCATTCAGCAAGACAGGGAGATGGTAGCAGGCACCAATTAGCCAGAGGTGCCACACAGAAGACCAACAGAATTTCATCTCAGGATGCTCCAGAGGTCCTTGGCCACTGCCCCTACATCTGCCTGTGATCCCAGAAGTACACGTTGAGGAAGGTTAGCCTGCATCTATGCAAGGCCTGAGTCCTCTCTCCCAAATAATCTCATGGCCAACCAGCTAAGTCTTCCAGGCCAGAAGGATCATTACAAAACAGGCTTCCTCTACCCTGGCTGCATTTGGACATAAAAACAGAAGTTGCTTGAAAAGCTCAGCAGGTCTGGAAGCATCTATGAAGAAAGATCAGTGTTAATATTTCGGTTCTGACGTCCCTTCCTCGGAACTGATGGTAGGCAGGAAAATGTCAGTTTATATGCAGAAGATAGGGCGGGTGAAGAGGGTAAGGAGTAAATGATAGGTGGGAATAGAACCCAAAGAGAGAGAAGAACAGTTGGACAGAGAAAGGAGTTGATAATGACCTGGCTAGGAGGGTAAATAGCTGTTAATGTAGACTTTTAGTGGCTAACAATAGGTAGTGTGTCATGGCAATATGATAACAAGGCCTGGTGTTCTGGGTAGGGGGCTAGGACATGGGAGAGTTCAAGCCCTAAAATTATTGAACTTGGTATCGAGTCTAGAGGGCTACAGTGTCCCCAGTTGAGAAATGAGGTGCTGTTCTTCCAGCTTGCGCTGAGCTTCACTGGAACACTGCAAAAAGCCTGAGACACAGATTTTGGCCAGGGAACGGGGTGGTGTGTTAAAGTGGCAGGAAACGGGTAGCTTGGTCTTTTTTGTGAGCAGAACGTAGATGTTCTGTGAAGTGGCTACCCAGGCTACACTACATTTCCCAATGCAGAGAGGACCACATTGAGCAGCAAATGCAGTAGACTAGATTGTGGGAAGTGCAGGTAAAGTCTGTTTCAGCTGGAAGGTATGTTTGAGCCCTTGGATACCGGGGAGGGAAGAGGTAAATGGGCAAGGTAATGGGTATCTCTGAGTTTTGCATCTTGTATGCCTTGATGTCTGAAAGGAAAAGAAAAAGTTTCTGTTTAGCCTGGCGAATGGGCTGGAGGATGAAGTGGAACTGTGGAGTGGTGCAGCCCTGAGTCAGCATGATGCAATGCTGTTGGAGAGTAAGGTTCAGAGCATGCGTGTGACTTTGCATGGCACTGAGTGGATCTCAGGATACGGTGAGAGCAGCTGTCCGTGGAATGTTGAACATCACAGAGATGTCTGTGATCCTGGGTGGATTCAAAGCACAAGGAATGAACTTGAGTAGGAATCCAAGTGAAGTGCATCTGAGCCGGAGGCAGTCACCGAGGAATGTGATATGGCTGTGGAAACGAGTTTTAGCAAATACCTGGGCAAACCACCAGGAGCGACAGTGAAATCAATGTCGGTGGACAA
Source organism: Ginglymostoma cirratum (assembly GCA_024137785.1). NCBI lineage: Eukaryota > Metazoa > Chordata > Chondrichthyes > Orectolobiformes > Ginglymostomatidae > Ginglymostoma > Ginglymostoma cirratum. Next base: position 10,041,614 of record JAHRHZ010000079.1, on the reverse strand, counting down.
GAAAAAAGATTGGAACAGAAATCCCATCAGAGGGAGGAGCAGAACTTCTTCAAGGTCGTCATGCCTAGAAGAGATGTGGCAGTGAGTTAAATACTTTTTGGGCCTGAACTCTCCCATGTTCTTGCCCCCTACCCCCTTTGTTATCACAAAGCCTGCCATTACACACTGCCTATTGTTAGCCACTAACAGTCTCCATAAGCAGCTATTCGCCCTCCTCGCTAGATTCTCAACTCCTTTGTCTGTCCAAATGTTCTTCTCTCTCTTTGGGCTCTATCCCCACCTATTGTTTACTCCTTACACTGACATCCCCACACCCTAACTTCTGCATTAAAACTGACATTTTCCTAGCTACTGTCAGTTCTGAGGAAGAATCACTGGATCCGGAACATTAACTCTGATTTTTCTTCACAGGTGCTGCCAGACCTGCTGAGCTTTTCCAGCAACTTCTTCTTTTGTTCCCGATTTACAGCATCTGCAGTTCTTTCAATTTGCTTTTAGACATAGTGGGAGGCAAAGGAAAGAAAAAATAACTTACTGAGGGATGTTGGGGGAAAACATTTGACAGGATAAACTTTTCTGTAAGCACAAGCACATACTGTAGCTACGAAACACAAACATATAATGAAATGATTGGATGACATAATCACGACATAACGAAGATGACTGAATAATATAATCATGTGTACTAACTTGGAATGTTAACTAATTATACTTGATTGGGTAGAGACATGGAAGAGTAAATGTGCAACCTTTTATTGGAAACTTGTTGTGTGCAAAAATAGTTTAAAACCTTTGTTCTTGTAATAAAGATTTGAGCTGTACACCATTTTTGGATATGTACATCTGCCATGTACATATGGTCTCTACCTACTCTGCAAACTGTGGCAACCATTGTGTGTAATTATTTTGCAACTGTCTGTGGATCAACGATGACCTGTTTTAACTTCATGTCCTTGCAAGTGATTTGCAGGCTTTGTCTGAAATTTTCAATGATTCCTCCTCCCTTCCTTCATGTTCCCTTCTTTGTTGTTGGCCCTCTGTCCCTGATGGCCTTTCAAACTTCTCTGTTTTCTGTTCAGCCCTTTCATATAACTGTTAACATCCTCAATTTAGCCCTAAATCTACGGCTTTGAAATTTGCCATGTCCTTATTTACTATACCTTTTCCTCTTGTAGAGAGAAATTGTGACTTGTTAAGCCATTTCCCTGCTCCCAGAAAGCTTCACTTTTATCCTTTTATCATAAATTGCCCTTTCATTGTAAGTATTCCCTCATCAATTCAATTCTAAGAATCCCATTCCCAAATTTATGCTCCCTCAGGACCGTAAGGCTACCCCGATTATCTCTTGATCTTTAATGCCCAAAACCCCAGGACTGCTCATGGCTCAGTCCCCAGAATGACTTGGCAGAACAGCCTGATGGATCTACCTGCAATCTCTTGACTGGTTGCTCTTAATCTGCAGAATTGACTGTGGCCTAATCTCAAACTGGCAAGAAATGGCACCCAGACTGTGGGAGGACAAAACGAGTGACTAACGATGACCGACCTCTTAGACTGGAATCCAATGAGCTCCTTGACTGAATGTGGTGATATCCACTTACTGACCATAGTCTCCCTTGACCCCTCTTAGGATTGGCGCCCTTTGACTTTCAGAATGTTTACTGCATAAACTGCTGGCCCATTTTGTCAGTGTGACATAGACAAAGCATAATACTAAAACAGTAACCAGTCCACCTACTTTACTGTTTGATGCACCTAATTATGTCAAGCTGCCTGTTTCTCTCTCTGTGATATGAAACAAATCAAGCCTCTGTGGCTGGCAGCCACCAAGTAAGCAAAACATGAGTGAGTACTATGAAATGATGTATGATGCTAAGTTTTGTGTGTGTGTGTGTGTGTGTATGTGTGTCTAGTCTGAAAGCAGACAGAATGAAATGATTCTTTGCTAGTACCAACTTGCATGTACAAAGGGTTGGGGAGGAGTGTGTTTTGAGTACAAACTTAGATGAAGGCCCAGGGAAGCACATGGTGAGCTACTACTGCCAGGTAACCTCTCTGCCTTTTACAATTCTAGTTCACAATTGGGAATTGGCAATGTCTAGATTCTGAGTTAAGGAGGAGGTAATCTGAGCTGCATAGAAATGAGGCAAGTTGGGCTAATAATGAGAAGCAAATACATGGAAGTAAAGTAGTCACCACTGAATAGTGAGATTCTGACCTTCCCCTTTAAATCTTAAGGGAGAAAATCAGACTCTTTTGCTCAAATTCAAGGTTTTGTTTTTTTAATTTTCACTGTTTTTCGCAATTTTCTGATCAATGCCCATGTCTCTCAATGGGGCTGAAAATCCCACCCTTGATTCCGATCTGGTAAGGTGCAACCTATCTAGCCTACCATGTTTAAAAGTCACACCCAAAAACTATCTAAAAACTGCACTGTCAGCATCCATGCAACACAACATTACTCAATGGTAATCACAACTTCATATAGAGCAGTTTTCAGAACTCATCGCTTATGGCTTTGCCCAGAATTGAATTTTAAAGCCATAAATCTCCATTGTGTCAGTAACTGCCCTTGAAATTGATGTGAGCTCATATTGTATGCTTAAGTACTCCCCAGTTCAGGCTGATCACAGAGGAGGATTATTAATAAACAGTTTTCTCCTTTTTGGAAGATTTTCAGTAATTTAGTTGAGTTGAAAATGTTAAAAGAATATAATGTCAGCACTTTACTAGTAATTAAATCTACTGGTTGTAAGTTATAAGGTTTTTAGAGCACCAAGACCAATCTGTTAGATGTGCCATTGTACTTTCACAATAATAAATCACATGGTTCATTGAAATTCTATATTTGAATCAGGCGTATGTAAATTTAGTGGTCTGCACTTTTCATTTCAAATGATATTCAGTAAATTTCGCATTTTGAATTTGATGTCAGAATTAGACCAATTTCTTATTTAATAGACAATTAATTTTCAGCAAGTAATTGTAAGTTTGCTTGTTTTGTGCAAAAAATCTGACATAATTCTGAGCGATTAAAGAAAGTATAAAATTCTGTGCCACTCCAGTATAATATTTCAATGTCAATTCTAATTTAAATGCAAGCTTACGGAACGACGGCACTTCTCCTTCCTCAGTACTGCTCACTACTGGTCATGTTAGTTGATTTTAATTCTTTCTCTTTTGTCTTAGTCTGTAAATTACATAATGTGATATTGCATACATTTGCTTAGTGTATTTGTATTCAATTACTTTGTTTAACCTTTTAACAAGGTGTTAAATTGTTTATTTTAAATCAGTTAGGGCCACCATTAATACAGCTGTGATTTCACACTCATTTCCTCAGAATCCCATATGCTATTTGCAGAGAGCAGAGACTGTAGGCACAAATTTTGAATAGCTGAACATCTTAACATTTTTTGGTGTATTCAGAGCCCTTTAAAATCGATCTCTCCTAATCAATGAATATTGTATTTCCATATATTTCCAAAATTCAAATTAGAGAGTTATCACAATTAACTCTGAGTTCACCTTGATTGATTCATGTGCAGTAACTCAGCAAAGACATTTTTGCAACAGTTAGGATTTTTCTTTTATCTACATGTTCTCAAGTAAACATCACTAAAAGGATCAATACCAATGAGGTGTCCTGTATAAATTCATATCCAAACACAAATGAGAGTAACAATAACCTAACAGCACCTTAGGACCCGATATATGAGCCTGATTTTTTTTTAAAAATTCACAAAGTTATGTTGAAATATCATTATCTGCAGAGATATAACTAAATGCAAAGCTGATATCTAACTCATGCAGCAATGAAAGCTCAATCTGCATAATAATCTGCCTGAAAGCATTTAGATTGCCAGTTCAAGGCAAAATATAAGTTTGTCAATTCAGTGTCAGGCACAAAGAAATACCAACCATTGGATTAGCTTTCATTTCAGGTTAGCACAGTAAAAACTGATGATTAGGTCCTCAGCTGCAGTTCACTAATTAGCTTGGGACATAACCCTTGCTTCGCCAGTCTGGTCTACCTTTCTCTGCTTAGCCATGTGTAGTTCTTTTATCTTATCATTCTTATTGCTATAGAATCACTCACCTCAATTAGACTTGTAGAGCAGTTTGGAATATAGAACGTGAATATGTGTACAGTCTCTTACATATGAATAAGTGCAAATGGTCAAAGAAAAGCAACTGGTCCACCAAGCTTGGCCCATGCCATGATCAACTGTCACATGTCACTAATTAGAAAATTTTCAGCTCAGCACATTCACTTTGACAAAAAATAGTGCCTTGTATGGCAGGATCTTCAAAACAGGTGCAGATGCAGTATAAATTGGGGCCATCGCCTCCAGATACAGAATAGAAGTGACAAAAGGGGCTACATTCTAGTTAATTTCTTATATGTTAGCGACTCCATCCCTCATGAACCCTACCTCCTTGCAAGCACATGCTGCCAATCCACACTATTTCATGCCCCTCACCCACTCACAAATGGCCACTCATACTCTCCAGGCCCCAACCACAGCTTTGACCCCTTTCATTCCAAATCATCCACCAAATCATCCAGTCTCATACATCCTTACAGCTCCATCGACTGTTTGTAGATCTCAGGACCAATGCTAAGGTCAAAAACAAGTTCCAAGTATTAATTAGCAATTAAGGGTTTTGCAGAAAAGGTAACGAACCAACAATGTCAATGTCAACAAAGAGTGACGATGTCTACAAAGGATAACCGAGTGATTTAAAAAACCTTTGAGTGGAGAAAATGATCAATAGATCAGAAGCAGAGTTAATTGTCCTCAAAGAAGAGGTGAACTATTCTTCAAAGTCTGAAGACACTGAGTTCTGTGAAAATTGTGAATGTCCACACTGCTTGCATTTGTGAAGTCTTGAGACTTGGGGGTGGGATGAGATAGGGCTGAGATGAATGCAATATTATTATATACGATATTGTGGCAGGGGTTAACAATGGGGATAAAATCTTAGGCTGGAGATATTGCATCTATTAATAGTTCTGAAGGGGTTAATGGTTCTGTTGCAGTCATGCCAACCATTCTACTTATTTGACACATTTTTTTTGGGACAGGGAGTTTTACTCTAGCTTTTGGAGGGAATACATATATCTGTACAGCCTCCTTATGATCCCAGGAATTATTTCTGACCAGGTATAATTGTACTTATTGCTATCAGGCAGTAAACCTTCTTGCTACCTAAGAATGTTTCTTCTGTAGCTACTCAATGGTGGTGTATCACTTTACATAATTGCTAGAAAGATATGAAAACATGTAAAGGCAGAGGAAGATTGTGACAGCGAAATAACGCAAACAACCTAACTCAGCACAACCAATTCATAGAGTCGTCAGATTGTAGAGGTGGAAAATAACAAAAGATGCCAGGAGTGGTCACCTAGGAAAATGCCAGATATATCCAATCTTCAAGAGCACTTACAACCTCTCTAAAGATTTGCAACTGTCTGCAGTGAAATAGCATCTGTTAAAACACAGTACTGATTTCAATTGACCCTGCTGAGTTCAGGTGTCCCTCTTCTGTGAATAGGCTCCCAATTTCTTTCCCCTATTGGTAAATATGGAACCAGTTTGAAATGTGGTCAGGATTTCCATATCTGGGTCAAGACCACCACTTTGAAGTTGCCTGGGCTCCATAAAATCAATGAAAATCCAACTCTTCCTCAGTATTCCCCTTTCTGCCACCACCCACATTGGCACACAACCTTCTTGGAAAGGCAAAAAAAACCCCTCATATCAATTCCACAACAAAGCTCTGAGAAAAGCCCCTGTGATCCTGAAGATAATAAAAGCAAATTTAAGATTTTACTGTAAATACAACCAGTACTTCCTGTCAACCCATGTCTTTTCTATAACTTGAGAATTCTTCCACTGAATAGAAATTAGCCAGACATGTTATAAAAGATTTCAGTGAATCACACGTGCCACAACTTGTTCTGGAGGCAAATGGCTTTCTTCAAAATTAAATATTTCATATCATTTAACAAACTATGCTTTTATAAGTGACACAGATATGCATAAACCACCCCGGCCTAACTGGTACAACCAACTTATCTATGTCTCCTGAATCTGTTAGCTCCGTTATTTTAATAACCTCAAACAAACTTTCTTCATAGAGTCATAGAACGATTTAGTCCCAAGGGTCATTATTCATCCTGCATGCCTATGTCAACACTTTGAACAACTCTTCTAAGTCTTCTCTAAAGTAAAAAGTTATTGCATCTAATCTTGTACTGATAATTATAGTCTCCTAAACCACTATCACATGAATGATAGTCTTACCATATTATGATATCTCTTATCATTTATTGATCTTGAAACTGAGTGTAATACTTTATATGTGACTGTACCATCACTTGTCATATTGAAAAATTAGACTTGTATTCTTCTTACTTTTGATTTTTATATTTAATTCCCCTAACTTTACATTGCAAGATTTTGCAAAAGGGAGTTATGCAATGCAGGATTCAATTCTGGGTCTTCTTTTGTTTGTCATTTATATAAATGGTTTGGATGAGAATATAGAAGGCATGGTTGGTAAGTTTGCAAATGACACCAAAATTGGTGGCATAGTAGATAGAGAAGAAGGTTTTCTAAGATTACAAAGGGTTTTGATCAAATAGGTCAATGGGCTGAAAAATGGCAGATGAACTTCAATCTGGATAAATGTGAGGCATTGCATTTTGGGACAAAAATAAGAGTAAGGCTTATACAATTAATGGTAGGGCCTTGGGCAGTGTCGTAGAACAGAGGGAACTAGGGGTGCAGGTACATAATTCTTTGACGTTTGTGTCACATATCGATAGGCTGATTAAAAAGGCAGTTGGCACACTTGCCTTCATTATTCAGCCCTTTGAGTACAGGAGTTGAGAAGTCATGTTGTAATTGAACAGGGTATTGGTGAGGCCTCTTCTGGAATATTGTGCCCAGTTCTGATCATCCAGTCATAAGAAGGATATTATTAAGCTGGAGAGGGTTCAGAAGAGATTTACCAGGATATTGCCAGGTATGGAAGGTTTGAGGTATAAAGGCTGGATAGGCTACTTTTTTCACTGGAGTGTAGGAGATTGAGAGGTAACCTGATAGAAGTTTATAAAATAATGAAAGGTATAGATAGAGTTAATGGTGGTTGTCTTTTCCCTATGATGGGGGATCTCAAGATTAGGGGACACATTTTTAAGGTGAAAGGAGAGAGAGAGTTAAAAAAGACACGAGGGGCAAATTTTTTAAATGGGGGTAGTTTAAGTGTGGAATGAACTTTCTGAAGGTGGTGAATGTGGGTACAGTTACAATGTTTAAAAGTTATTTGGATAAGTGCATGAAGAGGAAGGGCTTGGAAGGATATGGGCCAGAAGCAGGCAGGTGGGACTAGTTGAGTTTGGGATTATGTTCGGCATGGTCTGGTTGGACTGAAGGGTCTGTTTCCTTGCTATATGACTCCATGACTGGTCATGCACCTTCAGTAACACTAACTACAGCTCATCCTCTTGCTCAGCAACTTTGTATGCACAATCCTGCCTGGTGTGATTGTATTTGGGAGAGACAATGTGCTTCTCTAATCTATATTTGCCGGGCATGGAGCCATTCTTCGATAGTGTCTTGATACTTCTGAAAACATTTTTTACATTCAATGTCCTAAGTAACAGATATATTTTCATACCTCCTGCAAACCAGTAGGTCGTCATTCCGATACCTTCATGCAAATCATTATGAAGGAGAGTGGCAAGTTCTAACACAAATCCCTGTGGGACTCCACTAATGAACAAGTCTTATGAAGATTTACTGCCATTAAGTTTCCGTCTGTATGAATTAAATCAATTCATTTTCCAAATCAAGGCCTGCCTGTTAATGCCATTTTAAGTAACTGCCATTTTTGCTGCACTTTATCAAAGATTCGTTGAAAAATTGCACAGAAAAGCTTCATTTTCACTCCCCCGACTCAATGGAAATGAGCAGGTGAGGATAATTAAAACAATGCCCACCTTGGTTGTTGGAAAAGTGAACTTGGCTTAATTGTCTGAAAATAAAAACCTGATAATAAATCTACAGTGTTTTCGCACTAATGCTCACTTAAGTCAATTGCTTTCCCACGCTTGTGCAGCTAAAAATGACTGTTTTATTGTGGTTTGGGTAAAGAATTGGCAAGACAAAGAGCAGAGATAGGAACTATGCTGCACAATTAGCTTCTGCCTGCTCGTGGCAAAGTAGACAGTGCTTAAACTTTCTGCTGATTGTGGAAGTTAAATATTTGTGGAATGCAGTCTAATGGCACATAGACCAATTTAAAATGAACTGCAGTGTGCATCCATACTTCAAAAAAGGACAAAGTTCATTTCACCAGCACCACTTAAAGCCAGCCTGGACTCTTAAAGGGGAGGCATATTTTGGATGCAACACATGCTGAAACTGGATGCAGAAAACAATCAGAGGGGGAAGAAGAAAAAATATGGTGTGGTAGGGCAGGCAACGTTCCTCAAAGAAGTTCACAGAAGTCATCAAGGTCAGTGACATAACATAATAATTAACTATCACATCTTTACCAATGTTCATTGGGCATCAATGTTTCAATCAGCGACTAACCTATCAACAATCCCTATTAACCATTACTTTACTTCACATTCCCAACTTTGCCTTGGCCTCTCACACATCCCACTGCAACAAGCATCACATCCACATCTGACAGGTTTTACACACCAACAGCTATTCAACTATAATGGACACATCATCAAAGCACATTACACCACACTCACTTATATGCTTCCCACTTACTTTTAGCACAAGGTGGCGCACAATTGCAGATAGCAATACCTAACCAGGAAGGGACATGCACAGATAATGTCCTCATCCCCATGGAGGAGATGTTGCTAGCCATCATCGGTACTGAAACGGGGCCAGAGTTTATTGCGTTTCTACTGGGTACAGAATTCTGAACTTGTCTTATGGATCGGCAGCCTAGCCAAAATAGGTGTCAGCACAGAATCACCAATTCAAACTGGTAATTGGTACAATGTTAAAAAAAAACTTACTGGAATGCACAGCACATTGCCATGTATTAAAATCTAGAACAGAAGCTGAATACTAAATAGAGACAGTCTGCCCTTCAGAGATGTCCATAACATATATGAAATGGGTCATAGTGTGGATTTTTCTATTTGCTATTATTGGTTCCAACCCAATATCATAGCAAAATAATTCAAAATCTCTGAATGATCTTGATACAGTGTGTTTATATCTATTAAGAAATGTTATGGACATATTTGGACAAGTCTTAAAGAATTTGCCAGCTCTAAATACAGTTTGCTTTTGGAAGAAACAACAAAATAGAACCAGTTAACAATAAATAAACACAGTTGTTCAAGCAAAGCCTGTCAAATTTATAAATAACTGGTTTGTGTTGCTATGAGTCCTGTGGCTATGAGTTTAGTGGAGAGATGGTTATTTTTGTCTCTACTGGTAGCTTGTAGTCTGTAATGGTTTCCTTCACTTATATGTGACTGCAGTATGACTCTGTTAGGTTCTCCAAACTTTTTTAAATTTACCATTGCCCCTAATATTGTTCTCTGCAACTTTCGCACCATGGTCTTCACTAGTACAGACTATTTCATCCATTTCCTGCAGCCCCTTGTGACCGTCAACATCATTATAAGATCACAAGATACATTGCTAGCTCATTATCACATCCATTTTACATTTATAAGTAACCTTTTATTCTTTATAACAAAATATTTCACAATTTGCAAAATGATCAATTCCACCGATACCATCCTCTTTGATTTTCAGATAATGGGTAGTTAGAAACATTCATGAGAGGATGTGCCAAGCTGGAACTGATTTCACACTGATTAAAGCTATGTTGGTCGTAGAAGGAGAGAATCATCACAATGCAGTGCATTAACAATTTTAAATATTAAATTTGAAATCCATCTGACTTCTGGCCTGTTCTTCATGTTACTGCTACATCTAACTCTCGAGAGTTGACTAACTCAGATCATTTTTTAAAAAAATTGATTCTCCCTTCCAGCAATCCATATGATTTGCAAATAGCAAGAAAGTGTTTAGCCTGGTTAATGTGCAATGCCATTCATCCTGGATGTTTATACCCAAGTGTGATTGCACCAAGAAGAAATATAGAAATGGTAATTAGAGCTATTTACACTGCTAGTTTCTTCTGACAACGACTCAAGCCATCAGGAAATTTGGCAAGTAAATATGACACCTTTTCCTGACACTGATGCTGAATGCAAATGCCAACTGAGGAAGCCTTGTTTATAAAATCAAGATTTTCAAACTGGTGCATTCGAGGTCTGCAACTCAACTGTTAGAAGTTAATCCAAACAAAACACTTCAACAGTTACCAGAGAACTAGGGCAGCATGGTGGCTCAGTAGGTAGCACTGCAGCCTCACAGTGCCAGGTACCCAGGTTCAATTTCACCATCGGGTGTCTGTCTGTGTAGAGTTTGCACATTCTCCCTGTGTCTGCATTGGTTTCCTCCAGGTGCTCCGGATTCCTCCCACAGACCACAAAAGTGTGCAGGTTAGGTAGATTGGCCATGCTAAATTTCCCGTAGTGTCCAGGGGTGTGTAAATTAGGTAGATTAAACATGGGAAATGCAGGGTTACAGGGAAAGGGTAGGAAGATGGGTCTGGGTGGGATGTTGTTTGGAAGGGCCGTATGGACTTGTTGGGCCAAATTGCCTGTTTCCACACTGTAGGGGTTCTACGGAACTCATTGCAAAAACTGAAATGATATTCTGGCTGGCTTCTTTCATATTGAAAATGTGGTGATATGAAGTACAAGTGCTGTGTTTTTAATTTAAATTCATTTTTACCTCAATACATTGTTATTTAAATTACTTTGGCAGTGTTACCAGACACAGAGCATTGATGAATTAATGGTCAGTAGACTCATTTTTATTAATTGTAGGTCATATGGATTGAATGAATATCACCTTGTTAATCATTAACTCGGTGAGTATACGGTACTGATTTTCTCCACTGGAAGATAAACTATGAAGAACAGAGGAAGGAGATGAAGGAGGTTCTTGTAGGATATAAATAGGAAGAAGAAAGTTGAAGAAAGTGCGGAGCTTGAAATGAAGGACCTGGTTTGTGCCTGAGAGTGAGAGAATGGTGGATATACTTACCATTTATTTTGCCCCAGTTTGCATAGAGGAAGATGAAGGTAGCATTATAGAATTACCTGTGGATGTTTTGACTGAGCTATTCATGGGATAATTTTTCGAGAGGAAACTATTGAAATACAGATACTGTTCTCTGCAGCCATGAACAGGAGTCCTAAAGGATGTGTTGACTGCCTGGTGCCAGGGATAAGGACATCTCCTCAGGGCTGGACACCAACTTGGAGTGGGCAGGGAGGGATCCTGTTGTCATCATCCAGGTTGGTAACAATTACATTGACACTTACTACTGTGCTCTTAGATCCAACACAGACTTTAAAACCAAGTCTGCTGGCAAAGGTGGTGCTGCTATTCTATTGACCTCTACTGACTTGTGGAGACTGAGAACCAGCTCTCGGACACCACCTCCTGTCTCCCTTTGGACCATGACCCTACCATCAGACCATTGTGTCCATGGCTGTCACCAACATCATCTCATCTGGGGATCCTCCCCCCACCACAGCCTCCCAGTTCATAGTCCCCCAATCCCATACAGCCTGGTTTTATTTCTTCCCAAAATACACAAACAGGATTGTCTAGGCGGCCCCATTGTTTCAGTCCATTCCTGCCCCATGGAACCTATCTCTTCCTTCCTTAACTTGATATTTTCTCCCTTTGTTCAGTCCCTTCCCAATTACATCTGTGATTTGCCTGAGTCCTTATGTCAGTTTCAAACTTTCCAATTTGCCAGCGCAAGCCCTTTCTCTCCACCATGGTTGTGCAATCCATTTACATGTCCATCTTCCACCAAATCAGCTTGAGAGCTATCTGCTTCTTCGAGAGAAGGCCTGAACCATTCCCATCCACCACCATCTACCTCTGCCTGACCAAACTTGTCCTCACTTTGAACAGCTCCACCTTTAATTCCTCCCACTTTCTCCAGGTCAAAGGTGTGGCCGTGGCCTGCATGAGCCCCAGTTATGCCTGTCTCATTATGGGTTATGTAGAATATTTCTTATTCCAATCCTGCTCGGGTCCCTCCCCACAATTCTTTCTCCAGTACATCGATGATGTAATTGATGCTACTTCCCTCTCTTATCTGGAATTGGAAAAAAAAAAATCCATCATACTTCCAATTTCCATCTGGCTCTCACCTTTTCTTGGTCCATCTCTAACTCCTCCCTTCCCTTCCTCATCATATCTGTTTCTATTTCTGGGGATAGACTGGTCACCAAAATCCATTACAAGCCCATCAACTCTCACAGTTACCTCAACAATACATCCTCACACCCTGTTTCTGTAAGGACTCCATTCCATTCTCCTATTTGTTCTGATGATGTCAACTTCCATGGGAGGGCCTCAGAAATGACCATCTTTTTCCTCAACTGAGGATTCCCTGCCGCTGTAGTTGACAAGGCTGTTATCCGTGTCCAACCTATTTGCTGTATTTTTGCCCACACTCATTCCGTCCCCTCCTACAACAATAATATGATCACCGGGTCCTCAATTTTCACCCCACCAGCCTTTGTATTCAAAAGAACATAAGCTACCATTTCTACCACCTCCAGCAGGATACCACCATCAGACACATATTCCCCTCCCCTCCTTGTCTGTGTTCTGCAGAGACTATTCAATTTGGGATGCCTTGGTCCAATCCTCCTTCATTTCCAACACCTCCCCACACGTTGCACCTTCTATTGCATTTTCAGAAGGTGCAGCACCTGCCTGTTTACCTCCCCTCTTCTCTCGGCAAGGCCCCAGACACAGGTGAAGTGGCAACTTACCACCACATCATTCAATCTCGCCTACTGTAAGCACCGCTCACAATGTGGTCAGCTTTACAATAAGGAGACAAAATGTAGACTTGGTGAGTGTTATGATTGTAATGAGGTCAGCTGGCTGGACATCATGGAATATGAGTTCCCTGTTAATCTGGTCTAATCAGGGAGCCCTGGCTGACAGACAAAAAGACGAGAGTCAGAGATTCCGACACTCTGAGAGCTGACTCTGAAGAAGCTGTGCCACAGTCAAAGATTTTCCACATGTAAATAAAGGGTGACTTGGTATTGGGAAATTGGCCTCTATGGAGTTATTTCACTGACCAGTTTCCTGAACATCTACTTTCAGTCCATGACACCAAGCTCAAAGCAAAAGAATATGGCAGCTTTGCAGGGCAGCAATTTTGATGATATCTAACGTGGGACAGGAAGGGACAGAGTGTACAAGCATGAGCAATCAACAACGAATAGGATCAAAGGGGAAAGTCAAGAAAAGGCAGACTTAATGTCTAATTAAAAGCATTTTGAACAGAATAAATCAATGGTGAAAAAGATGTTAATTGGTATGATTTTATTATCATTATGTAGACCTGGTTACAGAGATATTGAAGTTGGGTGCTAAACATTCAGGGATACCTGAGTTCTGAAAAGGACAGACAGGAAGTAAAAGCTGATGGGGTAGCTTTCTCAGTATGGAATGGAAAAAGTATGGTAGAAAGAAGTGATCTTGGATTGAAGATGTAGAAACCGCATGGGTGGAGGCAGGAAATAACAAGGGGAAGAAGATACTAGTAAGTGTAATCTGTAGACCATCCAGCAGTATTTGATTTGTAGGACAGAGAATAAATCATGAGCTAATGAGGGCATGTAGAAAATGCAGTGTAATAAGCATTGGTGACTTTAATCAGCATTTGGATTGGGAAAGTTAGTCTTTATTCATTAACAAGAATAGGATGTTGCTGGCTAGGCTGCATTTATTGTCTATCCTTAATTGTCTAGAGGGCAGTTCAGAGTCAACCACGTTGCTGTGGGTCTGGAGTCACATGTAGGCCAGCAGTTTCCTTCCCTAAAGGACGTTAGTGAACCAGGTGGGCTTTTCCCCCAACAATTGATTCATAGTCATCATTAGATTCTTAATTGCAGATATCTTTATTGAACTCAAATTCCACTATCGGCTGTGGCAGGATTCAAACCTGGGTCCCCAGAATGTTATCCACATCCCTGGATTAACAGTCCATCGATAATACCACGAGGCCATTGCGTCCCCTGCAATGAGGAAGAATTCTTAGAATGTTTTTGATACAATTTCCAGGAACAATATGTTGTCGATTCAAGCAGGGATCAGGCTATTTTAGGTCATGTAATGTGTGATGAGGCAAGTTTGATAAATGATCTCAGAGTAAGAGAGAACTTTTTGAACAATAATCATAACATTGCAGAATTTACAATTCAGTCTGAGAGTGAGATAACTGTGCTAAGCTTAAATAACTACAATTACATAGGAATGAGGGCTGAGTTGACTAGAGTGGATTGGGAAAGCAGTTTAGCAACAAAATATAGTGGAAGATCAATGGCAGACATTTAAGAAGTCATTCAGAACTTCCAGCAAAAATATATCACAGTGATGAAGAAGGACTCTAGGAAGGAAATACACTGATTAATCAAAGAACTTAAGGTTAATATTAAGTTTTTACGATAAAACATACAAGGTGGAAAAGATTAGTGGAAAACCAGAGAACTGATGAGGTTTTAAAAGCCAATTTAAAAAAGAGAAGACAGAGAAAATAAACTATGAGGGAAAACTTGCAAGCTATATATGAATGGACAGTAAGAGCTTCTTTATATATATAAAGGAAAAGAGAGGCCAAAATGAACATAGGTGACGAAGAGAATGAGGCTATGGAAACAATGATGGGGAATCAGGAAATGACAGAGAAATTCAAGAAGTACTTTGCATCAGTCTTCAGTACAGAGGACACTAATAGCATACTAAAATACAAAACAAATCAAGGAGCTGAAGTGGGAGGAGGAAATAAATGGAATAACTATCACAAGAGAAAAAGTACTAGGGAAACTAATGGGGTTAAAAGTTGATAAATTCCCTGGAACTGATGGGTTACATCCTAGAATTTTCAAGGAAGTAGCTACAGAGATAGTGGATGCATTGGCAGTAATCATCCAAGAATCCTTTGGTTCTGGTCAAGCCCCAGAATATTGGAAAACTGTTGTTGTAATGTTCTTATAAAAAGGGAAGGAAACCGATAAATCACTATAGGCCAGTTAACTTAAGTCCTGCCATTGGAAAAATATCAGAGTCTGTTATAAAGGATGTAATAGCAGATCATGTAGAAATATATAATAGAGTCAAGCAGAGTCAGCATGGCTTCATGAAAGGGAAATCATGCTTGTCAATTTATTACAGTTCTTTGAGGAAGTAACAAGTAGGATAGATAAAGGAGAATCAATGAATGTAATATACGTGTATTACCAAAAGGTATTTGAAGACGGACTGCAAATAAAGTTACATTATAAGGCAAGAGCCCATGGAGATGGGGATAGTACATTAGTGTGGACAAAGTGGGTATTATCAGGGTGGAACCTATATTTCATGGAAAGCTACAGGGGTGAGTGCTGGAGCCACAATTATTGAGAATATATACTCATGACTTTGATGATGGAAGGAAATATACTTTTGTTAAGTTTATTGCTAAGACACAAAAATAGGTGGGAAGGCAGGAAGCAGTGAAATTGACACAAAGATTCCATAGAGGGTTATAGTCAGGTTAAATGAATGGGCAAAACTTGGCAGATGGAAGATAATGTGGGAAAATGTGAGGGTATGTACTTTGGCAGGAAAAATAGAAGAACTGAATGTTATTTAAATTACAAAAGATTGTGGAAAGCTACATCTTAGTGGGATTTGAGCTCTGTCATGCATAATTCAGAAAAAAAGTGAGTATACAAATTCAATAGGTAATAGGGAGGGCAAATAGACTGTTGGCTTTAATTATAATGAAATAGACTTTAACATTAGGGAGGTCTTGTGAAAAGGCACTAGTTAGACCACATCTGCAAAACTGTGATCAGCTTTGGTCCCTTTACCTAAAGCAAGGTATGCTAACACTGGAGACAGTACAGAGAGGGTTCTCTAGTTTGATTACTGGTATAGAGGGATTTTCCTATGAGGAGAGGTTGAGTAAGTTGAGCCTATACTCATTGGAGTTTAGAAGAATGACAGGAGACCATATTTAAATATGTAAAATTATTAGGGAGCTTGACAGGGTAGATGTGGAGAGGTTATTTCCACCTGTAGGGAATTCTAGGACTATCAGTTATAATCTCAGAGTAAGGGGTTGTTATTTAAGGTATAGATTAGGAGGATTTTTTTCTTTCAATGGGTAGTGAATTTATTACTGCAAAAGGCTGTCAACGTTGCATTATCAAGTACATTCAAGGCTGACATAGACAGATATTTAATCAGTTAGGAAATCATATTTATATGGATAAAATAGAAATGTGAAGTTGAGGGTTATCAAATCAAGAATAATCTCATTGAATGGTGGAGCAGCCTCTATGGCTTGGATGGCCTGCTTCTGTTCGTGTATCTTGTGTGGTTCTTGGAAAGATCTAGCTACGAAGTACCATTCACGTATTCTTACTTGACTTTTTTTTTAATTTACATTTTGAAATATTTATCCACTTCTCTTATTAGAACAGGGAATATTTTGTTCCAATTTTGATTCAAATTGAGATTTAATGTCATTAAGGTGCATCTGAATAACTACTTGAAAGGAAGCAATGAAGAAAATGATTTAACTAATGGTTAGCTGTCTTGGTCAGTAGCATCTTCATTTGGCTGCTGTGACTTTATGTGCTGTTACTGTTAATGCTTTGCAAAATTGTGAGGTTGTTCCGTGGACACATGCAAGTCAAGGGCAGTGCCTAATATCACTCCAGGGACTTAGGAACAATCAGTCAGCCACTTGGACTAGTCAGAGTCAAGGTGTTCTTGCTGATGAAGTTCAACAGCCTACTCTTCCCTACTGGGGGCTGCTTTCCTGCTGCAACGAGAGAAGGGCAGATGTTAAGGGAAATGGAAGTGTGTAGCACAGCTGTTAGTTTTGGTACAAATGTGGAGGTATCCTGAGTGAGTGAGTAGGCAGCACAGAGCACATGCAGGGTTTGTGGTGTCAGGGTGGGTAAAAGCAAATGAGGGAAGATGTTGTGGCAATAATGAGAGTATTAGAGCCTGCCATCTTTGTGGGAGCTGATTACAGAAGCAGAGATGCAGTAACTGTGATGTATCAGAAAGAAGATAAGGGCAGAAATGTGAAAACAGTGTAAAATTCCACTGGGTAAATCACTTTTTTTCTTCAGAGATGCTATCAGGCCTGCAGAGTATTTACAGCAATGTTCTTTATTTTCAATTCTGAAATGCTTTTCTGCACTTACTTTCAATGCTATTCTTCTTCAGCAGTATAAGTGCTGATTACCCCTTAGAGCAATGTTTTAATTTATTAACAGATTGTTATATGTACTTGCGGTTTAAAATGTATACTTCTGATCCATTTGGGAATTCATTAGCATTTTTATGCAATCAAGACATACAGCTGGATTAAAATACTCTGCACTACTTTGCTTCAATATTGCCATACTTCAGAGTCTTAGAAATTACAGCATGGGACTTAGTAGAACCCATTGGTCTTCAAATGGAGATGTTTGCTTTAATGCATTTTCCCTCATTTTCTTCTCAACATGGGTGAGCGTTAAGACAGCAAGTGAGCGACACATGCAGTCTGGTCCAGCCTATTAGCTGCGTACATGTCCCTGAATGTATAGTATCCCTGAAGCAGTGTAGCAATGACAGATGTCAGTGTGGCCCAAGGTGCAGCAATGAAGTAAGGAAATTCTCTGTAAGTGGTTTGGAGATGTGCCATGAGGCTTCTTAGAGACTGGAACATGTTGGATACTAATGTTATGTAGATGTGGAATGCACGTGGCTGGTGTCCATGGAGCA
The DNA here is from genome assembly GCA_024137785.1 of Ginglymostoma cirratum. NCBI lineage: Eukaryota > Metazoa > Chordata > Chondrichthyes > Orectolobiformes > Ginglymostomatidae > Ginglymostoma > Ginglymostoma cirratum. The sequence goes on along the minus strand of JAHRHZ010000079.1, from coordinate 10,023,672 downwards.
ACTTTACAATTTTGCAAAGCATTAACAGTAACAGCACACAAAGTCACAGCAGCCAAATGAAGATGCTGCTGACCAAGACAGCTAACCATTAGTTAAGTCACGGGAAAGTCAGCAGGTTTGATGCAGTGAAATATGAACGAAAGATTACACATCATGTTCAAGTGCTCTGGACAATCAAGAGTTCCCAGACCTTGTGGAAGATATAACAAACAAGCTCCTTGCTGACTACCAGCAGGAGCAGTGAAAGCAAGAACTGCAGATGCTCCAGTCAGAGTCAATACAGTGACTGACGAAGGGTGTAAACCTGAAACGTTGACTTTCCTGCTCCTCTGATGCTGCCTGACCTGCTGTGTTCCTCCAGCTTCATACTGTATTAGCAGTGAAAGCTGCCAGTTTCACACTGACATCCACCCCACATGGGAAATATTGTGGCAGGGGTAAGAAGAAGCACTTAACTAGCTATTAGCAATTTTAGGGCCTCAGTTGGCCTCAGGCGAGCAGACTCACACTTCCATTGCACATAAAATTCCAGCTGGCTGAAGGGTAAGCATCAGAAGCAGCACAATGTGATTGCACCTTTCACTCCCGCTTGTCTGCAAACCTACTACTGGGACAGGGGTAACATTCAGCTGAACATATGGATTTCTCTGTGTACAGAGACCTGCTGATAGTTTCCGGCATTTTCTCTTTTTATTTCAGATTTCCAGTATTTTGCTTTTGCATTTCAGAAACTATGTAGTTTTATTAATTTACATTTAACAATAATTGCCCATCCTGATGCATAGCACTTGTAATAAGTAATGCTATGTGAGTGAGATGTTGCAAAGAAGTTTAGATATTTAGACTGTCTCCTTTAATTCACGGCAGAACAAGACGTCCTAGAAAAATAGGATAGCGTATTGTATTCAACAGTGCCTTGCAACAGCCCAGGTGATATTTACCATGGGAACAAAGGTTCAGGTCAAGACTTACTGAATCCCAAGTGTCACTTTATACCTGGACATGAAGAGGGAGGCAGCTGGTCTTGCATTCTGAAAAGTTACAAATTGCTAGGCAGTATAATTAAATAAAACCCTGGACGCAGGGAGGGTGAGAGTTTTGAGAGGTAGAAACAACAGTTGAGGGGACAAGGCAGGAGAATGGTGTTGTGAAACATATCAGCTACAAATGAATACTGGAGCAGACCCGACAAGCAAAATGGCCTAATTCTGCTCTTATATCTTGTGATCTTTGTGGACAGGAAATAGGCTGTTTCTCTGTTAGCCTCCAGACAGAATAAATTCAGGATGACATTTTTTGGCTGAAACGACAGAACCAGTGGAAATTCAGGTATCCTTAAAAATTTGTCCTGATGCATCCGGAGGCAAGAAATGTCTGGATTTATTGCTGGAGACTGGTTTGGGATTTCTTGTCAGGCAGTTGGAAAAGGCTTTCAATAGTCACTGACATTATGACTTAGCAAAACAGAGAGAGCCCTTTGAAAGTTGGGATTATTTTTGGATTGTTTCACACTAAGAATTCTGCAGGGGGCAAGCTGTCGTGTGGGTTTTTCCAATATTAAAGATTTTCTGTAGTTTAAAATATCACTTGCCTACAAAGTAATTTTTGTCAATGTTGATTTTAGGTTGTTTACAACAATAGTCTTAATATTTGAAATCTTATTGTGTGATTTCTCTGGATTTGTCAGTGAGAATTCAATTTTTTTTCCAATTATTGGTTTTTATTGCTCCCTATAACAATCTTTCAAACACAATTTGATTAAGATTCATTATTTGTTTTATCAAATTCAGCCTCACTTCTTAAATCCCTCAACAAAGATATTTTTCATTACACTGCCTTCAAACTCTTTTAAAGCAAACTTTTCATGATAATAAATACTTATTAAAAAATTGTACCATGAGTTTTGATTTTTGAGGTAATTCTATTTATTGCCTTGCATTACAAAATTACACGTGAATATTGTATTTGGTGAAAATAAACATTTTGCTTTAATGAATGCCACAGAGTGTAATAAGATACATAAATCATTTTGAGAATCTGCCTTTGAATCCTATTAGGTTCATGAGATATAGTGGGAAACAAATCTGTAGAATTTTGGAGATCGTCCTTCAGGATCTTAAAGGATTTGTTTCACAAATCTGCAGGATCTTTGTACAATCAGGTCAGGCTGTAAAAATGTAGACAGAAAGATATTTCTGTAAGAGAATTCATTACGCAGAATGTTGACATCCCATTTGTCTGGATCTTTAAGTTAGTGGTATGAGAATAACAGCAGGCAATAGTATGTATAATATTGATGATGCAATGCAATGCACTCACTTGAAGGAGTGAAACTTTTAAGCCTGCATTTGTGACTCTTGAGCGTAGTGCTAGAGCAACGCTCACATACATTAATCTGTTTTAATATTTAGGCAGATAAAACCAAAATTAGACATAGAGACTAGAGTGTTGCTCTGAAAAATGGTCCAAGTCAGAATCAAAATTCTATGGATGAACTGGAAAAACAGGAGTTCATGTTAAATTCCCCATTTGAAATTTGAGTCTAGATCTTTGCCCACAAGTTTGACACAAAGAAACATTTATGGTTCCATGAATCAGACTTTTAAAAACAATTGCCTGGACCTTAGATTTTCAGTCCAGGGTGGAAGTTTGGGCTATGTTAGAACTTGTGGTGGGTGACTATGGAAGTAATGAGGATGCCAAATATGGTGGCAGGCTGGGTAGAAATCTGTCTTTGACATTATCTCTGTCTCCAAAATTTTAAAAACGGGTTAAATATACCCCCAGCCCTTAACCCTCATCCCCTCCCCGCATACTCCCCATACCCTATCCATGCCAATCCATCTCAGCTCATATCGACCTCATATTTCTTCATATCCTCCATGACAACCCTTGCCCCATGGCACTTCACAGCCCCTTTTCCTACACAGTGCACACTTCACCCAACACATGCCTCATAAACACTGGACTTTGTCTTTACACATACCATAACAACTCAACCAATATTCCTTGTGGGCAGATCTCAGGACCCATGCAGAGATGAGACTTAGTTGTGAAAATCAAGTTCTTGAGTGTTTATTGCAGACTTTGCTCTATTGAAAGTCTCATTTGTTGAAAAAAAAAACTACATTTACATTCCTTTATCTAAACAATGCCTTGCAGCAACTTGCATTGGAATTCATAGTCCTATTTCAAACAGTCTATAACTACTTACAGTTGTCAACCAAACTGCAAAGTAGCAGGGATTCTACGACGATGATGTATGGCTGTGAAATTAGTTATGCAGCACAAATCTATTAATAGAAACCTTCCGTAATTATGTCAACAGACAAAGTGAAATTGCAAACAAAGATTTTTTTAAAACACTCCAGTTATTTTTCTAAATATTTAAATGGCTTGACTTTTAAACTCATTGATAAATGACAATTCGCTTTGACACTTGCTTTAGGCAGCTCCTCTTGATTCTTTAGATAGGGCCTCTCATCAAGTCCTTTCAATAAATTTGTACATTTCTTTTTGATAGCCTGATATGTTTGTCACTACATTTCTGACCAGTCTTCTTGACATCTGAGTTTTATAGGTCTGTTGACGCCAACTAACTTTATAGTTAATGAATTTATGCATATTTTATGCACATTCATGTCAGGTTCAAAGAATTCCAAAGGGCTCCTTACCACTCCCAAAGTTTCCCGATCTATCCCAAAGGTGCCCCGGACCAATTATGCAGGTATACGGATTATCGAAAGAAATGCACAAAGTTCAGACCTGCATTTACCAGGTCTACTTTACGAGGTTTCACATTCCCAGGCTAACAAAAATCCAACTTATGATTTAAATGGACAATTGTGAGTAAAATCGAGTGCATGAAATGTAAGCTACCTCTATTCACACTTTGTGTGAAACTAGGAAGTGCTATCCTTAGGGCAAATTTAGGCTTTGGTGCCATCCTTAGTTCCAATTATTTTGGATTTACAGAATTATTAACATTACAGGAACTTCAGGAGCATCACTCAGAGCTGTGACAGATAGCAAACTTACCTAAGTAAACAGAACCAAGTTTGTTCTTCAAAGTGACAGAAAATAAAGTATATTTTTAAAGTTGATTGCTTGTCACCCCAAGAGAATGCCATTTGGCAGGTGTTTGTTGTTTCTAAATATTTGGTGATAATGAATCATGTTTTACTGATTACTTTCATGTAGTTGCAGGAGGAAGTAAGGCTGGGAGACTGGCTCTGTCTGACTTCATAGTGTTGATAATGATCAGTGCATGTAAAAACAGTAATGGCTCAGTAGGCAATAAAAATAACTATTGAAAACTGGGTAAACATCAGAAGAAGATTGTCAATACATTATTCATTTGCTTCAACATTAACATTGATGGATGCAATATGGTTTATTTCAACCCCTTCATTGTAGAACAAAGAAAAATAAATGATGGAAATGAGAAGAAAGAGGAAGTCCTTTCTGCACAACTTGTTTCAGTTGAAATTCCAAAGTGCACCTGCAAAGAAAGACCAACCACTAATCAAGTACAAACCATCTCTCCCATGACTTCCATACAATATCCTGTTTTACCCACACTCACACATTAGGTGTAAGGATATCACAATATAAAAATATATAATTACAAAAATTGCTGAAAATGTTTTCACCTGTAACCAAAAGAAGCCAAGTAATCTCATCTGAAGTCTGCTCATATCTGGCAAAATAGCCAATTCCAAGATCTTTGTTCAGGTAAAATTTATAACATTTTATTTAAACAGAGATTGTGTGTATGATGTGAAAGGCAAAAGAATGATATTTGCCAAGGACAGAAAGAGGGATAAAGAGGTCTTCATTTAACATTATGTTTATTAAAGAAAAAGATCATTTTTAACTGATTATCCATTTGATGACAGCTAAACATAGCTCAACATTAATTGTTCTCAGCTTTGAGATAGATGCAAAAGGAGAGAAAAAAAATACTTTTCTCAATCTAATTTAGTTTCTTTAAAAAAAACACTGAAAGCAAAATATTTATTTTAGAAAAGCTTATAGAATAAAATAATAGGAATCTGCAGGAAGTGGGCGAGGATGGAGATAATGTTGAGAATGAGGCAAACTAATTTGCTTTTGAGGAAATCAACGTGGAATATGTGGAGTAGGGAAACAGTAAGGACAAGGAAAGTGAAAGCAGAGCAAAGCAAGGAGAAAGGAAAGGAATTTAGCAGCTGGTTCCAAGAGTAAGTCTTAAGGTTAGCAAAGGGATTGAGAAGATGGTGGAAAGGGAATGAGTTGTGAGGTGAAAGAGATGGAGCACAATGGAAATGAAGAGTGGCAGAGGCAGGGGTATAAGGACATCATTTAAATAAATTCTGAGGAAAGGTCACCGGACATGAAATGTTAACTCTGTTTTTTACTTCACAGATGCTGCCAGGCCTGCTGAGCTTTTCCAGCAACTTTGTTTTTGTTCCTGATTTACAGCATCCACAGTTCTTTCAGTTTTTATTCCACTTAAATCGTATTTTGCTTTTCTATTCTTTCTGGTAAAGTGTATGAGTTAATATTTTTCCGCATTTTACTCCATATGACCATTTTTTTCCCATTAACTTAACCTTCTACACCCTGTTACTTTGTATTGACAACTTGTTTTCCCACCTATCTTGGTGACATCTGCAAATTTAATTATCACACATCCAGTCCCTTCATCCAAGTTATTGATGTAGATTAAAACCGGAAGAACTGCTGATGCTGTAAATCAGGAACAAAAACAAAGTTGCTGGAAAAGCTCAGCAGGCCGGGCAGCATCTGTGAAGGAAAAAACAGAGTTAACATTTCGGGTCCAGTGAAGGAGGGTCACGGGACTTGAAACGTTAACTCTGTTTTTTCCTTCACAGATGCTGCCAGACCTGCTGAGCTTTTCCATTGATGTAGATTGCTCCATCACCAATCCCTGTGGCACTCCAATAGTCATAGCTTTCTAATCTGTAAAAGACCTATTTATATGTATTCTCTGTGTTGAGCTAATTAATTCTTTATCCATGCTGATATGTTGTCCCTTATGCCACCACATGCTCTTATCTTGTAAAATAATCGTTGATGTGACACCTTATTAAGTGTCTTTTTTAAAACTAAGAACTAAACACCATTTCTAGAGATTCCCCTTTAGTCACTTTGTTTGTATTTTCCTGAAAAGACTCCAACTATCAGTTAAATATGATTTCTCTTTCACAAAGTCATGTTGACTCTGCCTGATCACATAATTTTCTAAGTAACTTGTTATTACCTTCTTAATAATGAATTCTAGCAATTTCCCTATGATCTTAGGCTAACTTGGCTATAGTTTCCTGTGTCGTCCTCTTTTGACTAATAGTGTTACATTAACTATTTTCAATATCTAGAGACCCTTCCAGTATCTAAGAAATTTTGGAAGATAATAAACAATATGTCTACCATCTATTCAGCTATTTCTTTTGAAATCTTAGAATGCAGTCTTTCAGAGTTCAGTTTTCTCAGCAACTTTTCCCTATGGGGTTAAATGTTTGTTAAGTTCCAACCTCTCCTTCAAATATGTTTGGGAAGTTTTTTTGTAATTCATCTACAGAGAAAACAGGTACAAAATACCGGTTCAATGGTTTCCTTGTTTTTGATGATCAATCCCCGTGCTCACAGCCTATAAGACCAGCACCACCTTCCCAAGCACAGTTAGAGACTGACGGTAAGTTCTGGTCTAGACAGCGAGGTTTAATCTCCTGAAAGGATTGAAAAATACATCCTCAGTGCATGTACTACTGTACCGATTACCATCAGAGATGTACCTACTCCTAAGTACAGTACTCACCACCATATTAGTGAGAGTACTACATGCCGGACACAATACTCTGTACATCTTCTACCATATCTCAGCATCCACCCCATCAAGTGTTCTCAGAAACACTGTTTCAATACTGTTATTTCTTATTGTTCCCAGTGCTTTGGCATGGACGGAGTGCAGTGAAGACTGACCAAACTGATTCCTGGGATGGCAGAACTGACGCATGAAGACAGACCGGAATGGTTAGGACTACAGGAAAGATGTTGTGAAACTTGAACGGGTTCAGAAAAGATTTACAAGCAAGTTGCCACAGTTGGGGAGTTTGAGCTATAGGGAGACGCTGAATAGGCTGGGGCTATTTTCCCTGGAGTGTTGAAGGCTGAGGGGTGACCTTATAGAGGTTTATAAAATCATGAGGGGCATGTGTAGGGTGAATAGCCAAGGCATTTTCCCCGGGCTAGGGGAGTCCAAAACTAGACAGCATAGGCTTAAGGTGAGAAGGAAAGATTTAAAAGGGATCTAAGGGAAATGTTTTCATGCAGAGGGTGGTGCATGTATGGAATGAGCTGCCAGAGGAAGTGGTGGAGGCTGGTACAATTACAACATTTAAAAGGCATCTATATGTGTACATGAATAGGAAGGGTTTAGAAGGATATGGGCCAAATGCTGGCAAATGGAACTAGGTGAGATTGGGATATCTGGTTGGTATGGATGAGTTGGACTGAAAGGTCTGTTTCCATGCTGTACATCTTTATGACTCTATATCAGGAAGTTTTGCTAAACCTTTATAAATCACAGATTAGGACTCAGGTAGATTGCTGTGTCCAAAACTGGCAAGACACTTCAGGAAATATATCAAAGCCTACTTGTCATTGCCGAAAGAATTTATCAGTATTATACTAGGGATGAGGGACTTCTGTCATGTGGAGAAATTAAAGAAGCTGGGGGTGTTTTCCTCGTGCAGGGAATATCAGGCAGAGATTTAATTGCTGTCTACAAAATTTTAAAGGATTTTGATTGAACAAATGATGAGAAATTATTTCCATTTGTGGATAGATCAACAACCAAAAGATATAGATTTGCAAAAGAAGTAGAGAGGAGATAAGAATTTTTTAACATAACGAGTTGTCAGGATCAGTAAGCCACTATCTGACAGTACGGAAGAAGAAAATTCAATAGGTTTCACAAGAAAATTGAACATCTATTTGAAAAGAATACCACAGGGCTATATGGACAGAGCTGGGGACTGGGATGATTTAGATAGTTTATTCAAAGCACTGATGCTGGCACAAGGGGCCAAGTTGTTACGATTGCATCTGATGGTAATAACTGGTCAAGTCAGATCTCAGAGTGAGATATGGCTTGACAGACCGTAAGTTTTATTTTATCTTTCTATTTATCAAGGAGGCCAGCCATTAAACAAATTCACAAAAGGCTCCCAATGTACTTTAAGCAAAAGAACATAGAAGTTTAATGCACGAAAGGGAATAAACACTAAATTATATTGCACTGTACAAGAACGATTGAAATGAAAGCATTATGAGTATCAGAAAGAAAGAGTCAACCCTTTTACCCCAGCAGTAACCTTGTACACAATCAAATGTGAGTGAAGTGTCACTGTGGCTGATCATTAGCAGTAATCACATTGCCAAAAAGGAATCTGATTACTAATGTACTAGCTGAACAAGAAGCATTAGTGTGGAGGTAACCGTGGATGCTGCGGTAACTTCTAATAATTGACACACTTCTCATTCTGGAGTTTTCTTTGAGGCTACTCAGGACTTCTCCCTGTCTGCCCTGACATTTGAAGAGTGCCAAACTTACAGCATCTCTGCTTTTATGTACCTTTCTACGTGACCTTTCACTCTAAATAATTGTGTGTTTGGATAGATTCTCTCTCTTTCTCATTCTCTGGGTCTTAAAACTCAGAGAAACATAGAAACACAGAAGATAGGAGCAGGAGGAGACCATTCAGCCCGTTGAGCCTGCTCCACCACTCTTCATGACCATGGCTGGTTATGCAACTCAATAGCCTAATCCTGTGTTCTCTCTGTAACCTTTGATCCCATTTGCCCCAAGTGTTATATCTATTCAAGTCAGTAAACATCTTAGCAATTATTTTCCCAGAGGAGGGTCAGAGGGAGTGGGTGCAGGGGAGTTCTTCTAATTCATTTAGCCCATGATTTCTTGGAGATGCAGTCTTTAACTCTGTTCAAAAATGACCTTCTGACTCTTTAACAAAAGTCACATGATCACAGGCTGAAAACTAAAATCAATTTTCCCCCACTTAGGAACAGAGGTATCCAAAATAATAATGTAACCTTCAATACAAAATTACCTCCTTCTATACTATAGGATTTTATGATCCCATACTCACTTTCAGCTTCTTTTGTTCTTGAATTGAAAAGATAGTTGCATCCATTGCTTCACCTTTCATACAGATGAAAAATGTGCTGGCCAGTTAACAGTATACATCTGCGCATGTAACTGGGAATTCTGATTTACCCAGCTGGTAGGTGACTAGAAGACACTTGCCACAAGTTACATGAAAGAACCCAAATAGAGTGGTGTAATGAAATGTATGGCATAATGGAAGATGTATTGATTTCATCTACTGATAAACGCTACTCTGTTACACAAGGAGAGGATCAATATAAATGTATTAAGAAGTGTTTGCCAACTGCATTTCAAAGTAGGATGTAGGTTGGAAAAATATTCAACTCAAAAGATAGACAAAATAGAACAGAGACTTTCAATGGAAAACAAAGTTTACAAATTTAAGTTACACAGTGAAATCTTTTCTGAGATTAAAATAGGTGGTTGTATTTTTTCAGTAATTTAATCTCATTTGTTCAGACTCCACAAACATTGGCTGTACTCCATGAAGACAAGCATTATTTATGTATAGCCAAGATGGTGTGTGTTTGCAGGCTGCTCAGTGATGAATGGCATGCTCATGTGGTAACTGTGGTCAGGGTTGCTGTGAATCATATTTCAAAAGCGTTGCAGTTTTCTGATAATGTCAACAATGCATCTTCTGTTTTCCTCAGTTTACCAAAGAGTCTTGCCTCCTCTCTTAATAGTGAAGTTCTACACATTTTATTATTTCACTCCAAGTAGCAATTCCCAGAGTTGTCAGCCATCCACATGTGAAATCATGTTTCAAGTTCTTGTTTCCCATTGTTGTCCAGGACAATGGAGGCAGGTGATCTGGGCTGATTAAATTCACCTTATCATTTTTCCAGCGACAATATAATAAACAGGACATACATTCAGTATGGATGCTATAATTACTTTGTAACCATTTCCTATTTCTGATGTTCCATGTTTTATTTTCTCCTTTCTTTGGATCTGTTTCTTTCTATTCCCATCAGCCAACTCTTTGCACAGAATTAGCAAAACTGCATGCCATTGATAAACAAAACCTCAAAGATTAATGTTAATCTGTGGCATAATAAGGAGGTGAAGTATGATACTAGATTAAACTAAGAATGTTATAACATTGCAAAGAATACTAGTAAGTTTGAGGACTAGGGTTGTTTTAGAATTGCATGAGGAAAGCTCGTTATAATTGTACCAGGTTTTGATGAGACCAAACGTGGAATGCATTGTGCAATTTGGTTTTCATTTGTAAAGAAGAATAAACTTGCTTTTGAGGCAGTGCAATAAAGGCTTACAAGAATGGTTCCTGGAATGAGAAAGTTGTCTTATCATGAAAGGCTGAGTAAACTGGGTCTACACTCTCTGGAGCTTAGAAGAATGGAAGTTGATCTCATGGAAACATTCAAAAGTATGGGAGGGCTCAACAAGACAGTTGCTTTCGCTGCCTAAGGAATACGGTAGCACAGTTTCATGATAAGAGGCCAATCGTTTGGGACTAAGATGAGAAGAAATTTCCAAAAAGAACTGCAGAGAATTATTAATATGCTATCATTGCATATACATAATACATGAGATAGACAAAGATTTAGTCTCATAGGGAATAAATGAAAGGGAAAGTGTAATTGAAAGCCAAGTTCACCTATACCATACTGAATGGCAGACCAGGCTTCATGGACTTCTTCTTTTCCTATTACTTACATACTTAATTATCATTTTCCCACTATACCTCATTGTCATTTGTATTGCAAATGTCAGGTTTAGGCACAGTGTAATTTGCTACCGTTTGTTTTAGTAGAGAATAGCTACATAGGGAAATTAAAATATTGGACTCGGGCGACGAATAGTGTGATTGCAGTAGTTGATGGACTTTCCACTCTCAGGTTCTGATCAGCAGCAGAGAGAGATAGAAGGCAGAAATATTTCCGTTCCTAAATCACTAAAGTGTTTCCTGGACATCAAATATTTAACTCGGGGTGCCAATGGGAAAGCCACATAAACCCTTGGCCAAATTATCAACTTGATCTGCCTTTGGTAGACAACGTCATGGTGTAGCAGAATGTGTTCCACGGCTAAGCGACGTACTTGTGAAATTTCTCAGTCTTCATCAAACAGCAATCTTCACACTTTGTGTGACAACTGTTTAGGGAGCTTCAGGAGAATATCTGTTGCAGCTGCTACAAAATCAGAGTTAAACTCAAAGCTGAAGCAAATTGAAGTGCATATAGTATACAGTGAGTGGCTTATTTGAATGCTGCCTACAAAAGCACCTTGCCCCTGCACTTGTGCGTTGTAACAGAGCAACTCAAATTCAGAAGAGAAGTATCAACTTAAATTGAGATCTGTCAGCACAGCATCTACATATAAAGAATGTTGACTTGGGTCAACAGATGTTCTTGTGCCTCCATACAGAATACCATCAAAACATATCTAAAATATCCTATTGTTTAAATCAGAAGAACATTTGCATTTTATCCATATTCAAAACTGACTGCAGTTTGTGAACAGTAATTTCAGTTCAGAAATTTCATCTGCTATCTTGGCAGCTCAACATATTTTCAGTTTTTAAAAAAATGCACAGATAAATAGGTGACACATCTTTCATTGCCACATCACATTTACATCTCGGTGGGAATTTGGAGATGTCAGCACGGGACAAAGCAAGGACACGAAGATTAATTTACATCTACAACTGCTGTTGAATAAATGGAGGGCTACTCTCTGTTTGAGCTAACCTGAGGCCCAGGTCAAATTTGAATTCAGGCTCCATTTAATTGTCATTGACAATGTGAGGGTGCCAAAAAGGTTGGCCATCAAAGATGACAGTCAGCTCTTACACAAAGCTGGCTAGAAATTCAGGAATGGGCTTTTTGGGGATGGGAACATGATGGGAGGCCTCAATTACAATGGCAATGCCCAGAGTACTTTTCTTGGAGGGCCAGGAGCAGTTCTTCAGGGCATTTATTTGACGGACATGTGGCAGTTCCTTTAAAGTACACAGGTACCTGACTCAAAGTATAACTAGGCAGATCATGCACAGCATAAGTACCATTGATTTAGTTGTGGAACATTGACTAAAATAAAGCAAAGAAGTGCAGATGCTGGGGATCTGAAAAAAAACCCCAGAAATTACGGTCACCAAACTCGAAACGTTAACTCTGCTTTCTTCTCACAGATGCTGCCAGACCTGCTGACTTTTGCCAGCAATTTTTGTTTATGTTTGAATCTGGAACCTTTACAGATGTGATTTACATATTCAAACCACATTGCATCTGCTTCAAGCGGACATCCTGAACGCTCAACCAACATGGACTACTTCTGTTCCACCCAGGGTACTCACCATGGATCAGAACACAGAATTCAAAGGCATAATTCCCCTTTGCTGTGAAACAGGTGATTGCAAATTGAAGTAAATGCTCCTGATAAGAAACACAACTTAGAGGTCTTTTTTTTTGCTTTTGTCAAGCAGAAATCTATTATTTTTCCTTTTGTTCTTTTCTAGGCTTTGTAAGGAAAACCTCATTAATGTACTCCACAATTGCAAAATGCAATATTTTCCTATCCTCTCCAGGGACAGGCTTGATTCATGAGCTAGTGACAAGAGTCTCTGAGAACACCTACTTTTCGTTGGCAGAAAGGTTAGCTACTGCCCTCATAGCTTCCCTCCTGCCAAGAATGCTGTTCAGGGCAATTATTTCTGCATGTTTTATACTTTCAGTCAAACTGAGGCTATCCTAAACAAACCAGTAGTTAGAAGTATCTGCCCATAAAATACTGTAATGACTTTCTGAAGTATATTAACCATCTCAGTGTGATTCTAAATTCCACAATTTCATTTACTAGTAAGATTGTTGATTGCTTCTACTTCCATGAATGGGTCGGATAATTAGGTGATTTACTGGTTTTAAGTGGTTCCTGCCTAGACTTCTGCATAAACGCTGAGATAAGAATACATTTTGTTTTGGCTAATGAGGTGCTCGCTGACCACATAAGATGGCAACTCAAGTAAAATATTGCTCCTTCAATACCCTTTAACACATTACAGGTGATCAAGAAATGAGGGATAAATCAGATTATAAGATTGTAGATTTTCATGGGATAAAATTTTGCTTCTCCTTCAGACCAAAGGAAGTCACTTACCTTCTTGTGGTACTGCTGCCAATAATTCTAGACTGTACGTATGGGACTGACCCATGTAGCTGCCTCAGGCCAGGCTGACAAGGTTCGATAGTGTGTCTTCTTCTGCCAGCCATCAGGGATAGGACAGTGCTTCTCTGAACCACCCCACTCAGCATGTCATCCAAGACCAATATTTCCTCTAAGCTGCATAGCTGTTCGTTCCACTGTTCCATGCAGGATAATCAGTACCAGCATGCTGATTATGGCATTAACTTCCAGATCCAGAAGTCACCACCAAACATAGACCTCAGAGGCTCGTGCAGTCCAAAAGACCTTTAGAGGAAATGCTGTCCAGGTCCCTGTCAGACAATCAGAGTCATCTTTTGGAATGGCTGTCTTTTGATAAGCAATGCAACTTCAAGATCGCAGTTCTTATCTGGGCGCATAGCTGTCTTTTAAAGATGGCACTGGTGCTCGGGCTGCCAGTTTTTCAAAATCCTGTAAGAGGTGGGTTCTTCCAGGAACTGCAGATGGTAGAATGGGGCTAGAGTCAGGTGAAAAGGATGTAATGGGGCAGGGTAGGTAGTTAATGAAGGAAATTTTGCAGGTTGTGAGAGATCACGCTAGGCCTTGCATGAAACTATACGAAATTGACACTTAAGGCAAAAAAGAGAAAATTCAACTCCCTGTGTTGGAGCTATATTTGAATAGTGGCCCAATGTTTCTGTGACTTGCGAAGGTAAGCGATCTGTAGGTAACACTCAAAAAAGCCACCTGCGCTTCTTCAAGCTCAACCTTGATGAGAGGCAAGAGAGAGTACATCAGGGGAAAGCTTCAGACAGGACAGTAACGTAGTCAAAGATAATTAAAGCAGCCAGAACCGCGTATTACCTAAAAAAGAGCATTATAAAACAACTCATTGCTGCATCTAGTTATAGCAAGTTGTTTCATTGCTCTGAAATTATGCCTGGAGATCTGTTGCTGGATTGACATTTGTGACAGACTCTGGTTCATGGGAGCTGAAGCAATCACTACAATTTTGAGTAACTACTATTGCTTAATAAGTGAGTACCTATGGATGGGTCTGCAGAACTGTCTGTTCCAGCCTGGGACTAGTCAATGTATGCCATGAAGAGTGGTTCTAATTTGGTGTCGAACAATAAACAAAGTTCCTTTCTAGTCAGGCTTCCTAATTTATTGCACCTAGATTCATAATGTGATATTGAGAGTTACTAGTCAATTAACCTCAGTCACAGCCTTTTCTGATCCCTCTTTCTAATTAATGTTCATACATAGTCAACTGAGGAGGTCCTTCAGATGTGTAATGAGTTGCCCAGATTATACATCCATCCTGACACAGGGTAATGAAGCCAATTTTGGCATTTGTACTGCTGCTCTGTCTAGAATCAGGAAGGTACACATTAGGTTACAACCTTTTAACTTCCTTATCTGAATCACTCAGACATTCATTGCACAAATTTGCAGAAGAACTGCACAAGGAAATTATTACAGAAGTCAGTTTCAGCCTCATGGACATGTGCAAATTAGATTCCCCGTAAAGAGGTCATCCTTACTTTGTCTCGATGCTCATTAGAAATGTATTAACACAGTCAAGAGTTGATGCAGCTGTTGAAGCTGCTGAAAGGCAGGAAGACCATATGGAACAGTGTCACTGTGGAGTTCAGGGATTCACTTATGCACCAGCAGCACTATATTACTAGGAGCAAAACATAATATATGAACAATAAAAATAGTGATTTTTACAGCTTATTTGTATGTTGTGCAGTTTAATAGTTAAAACTCTGATTACAAATCCTTGAGAAATGTAATTAGGTTAGGAATCAAACACTAAAGCATTAAAAAGGCACTCAGGATGGTGTGCATTTTTAGTGCACATTGGGCGGAGAGTGGATGGTACAATTACAATGGATACTTCATGCATTGGCAGTCAGTTAAAATGGAAGATGGTGGTAAGTCATGCAGCTTCTCAATAAAACCTAATTGGAAGTATACACTAAAAGCAGCAGGGAAGTTAATTGAAGAGGAGAGAATAAGATTCAAAATAGACTGGAAGACATTCAAGGCATTGCAGAGATCATTTTGAAAGGGGTTGCATTTAGGGATTATCTACATCCAGTCCTGACAGGCAGACAGTGTATGCAATGCATAGTTTGCTAATTGTTAGCTGAAAATTGGATCGTTCTCTCAGAACAAAAGAGGAATTCTAGGTAATGAGGCCCAGCCTGAGCAGAAATGCTGGGCATCAATGCAAGACCCACATAAAACTGGGGAAATAGTAGGGCCACCCCATCCACCCTGAGCTTCAGATCCCTGTCCACAAAACATGGCACCAACTTCCCCTTATATTCCACATCTGGAGCAAATGTCAGTCACTATTTAGGGTAGGAGAGGGCAGACAGTTCTTAATTGGGTGTATAACAGACTTTTAAAGGTGGTGATGGTGCCTGGGATGATAGCCTACTCTGCAATATCTGGGCAGTGATGAATTCTTACAAGTATGGCAAATGATAGAATTGTGATAGTATTGGACAAGAATGTCACTATAGGGGCAGGGTAGATGGTCAATGAGGGGAGTTGGGATGATATGCCCAAAAACCTTGCTGTATCTTATAGAGAGAAACCTTTCATGAAACTCAACGAAATTGACACAGCGAAAGTATGAGAAAATTCAGCCCTGTACAACCACTTGGAGCTGTCAATCAAACTGTGAACATAGAGGCCCCACCCCTGAGAAAAAAGTAGGCTGTGGAATCAGTCATTCAACATCAATACAACAACGATAACTCTTAAGCTTATGCCAACGGACAGCCAGCGAAGTTGTAAGTAGTCACTACATGCAGCTTTTTTTTCACTAATATTGAAGGACTTTCAAATTTAAATGTCTTAACAGCTTTTACACATCTTACACACGCATATCTACTCTTAACAATCTGAAGTAGCACCTGATCACCCAAAAAGTGTATCTACCTCTTTCAAAAGATTATTGGACCTCTCCAAAAGGTGACCCTCCCTCTCTAAATATCTTTAGGAGCTTTAGATATTTTCCTCAAATGTCTGCAGTCGAGAAGATGTGTTTTGGATCACCCTGTTTGAATATGACTGCACTTTTATACAAGCAAGTATCTCTGAACCATAGATGTGTAAACTAAACCCTATTCCCATTCTCCCCCTCTTTCTAGTGATAATGGTGTGTTCCAGGTTTGGAAAAGGAACTGCCAGAGTTGGGAACTCATCACCATTTTGGCTAATGTGTGGAGCTCTTCTGATAATTGAATTTCAGTTTGAGATGACATGATTAGTGAAATTTAGCAAGTCAAACAAACTCCCATTTCATTGAGACTTATTCAGCACTTCAGTGATGAAGGATGCTCCAATGACAGGGGGATGGACAAGGACAGCAACAGAACTAAAAGCATTTATAAATCACCCAGCATGTATGCCGTCCTGAGTTACCACTCAACTATATGTAATGATGCACTTTGCTTGTGCTGGTCTCTTGAAATATGATGGTTGACGAACATTAAAATTTAATCCAGGAGGGCTTCACGTAAGATACAGTTGATAGTAGTGGAATTCCTAACAATATGTGATATGTTTTGCCAATCTGATTTTATGAGTACCAGATAAATATTTATAAGAGTTGAAGATGAAAGAGTTATTCTGTATGCTCATCATACAGAAATCATAAATGTAAATAGAGAGAATGTATTTATTTCTGATTTCACCAGTAAAGGGGAACACATGAAATCATCCGCCATTATAACTGAAAGATCTGTACCACAGAGTTTGAAATAACCTGAAATAGTCTATCCCGAGGTAGTAGTTAATATATGATATGACTGTAAATGATATGGCCTAATTTTTATGTAATTAATCTAGAGAGTTGACTTATTACATAATAAAAATTACTTTTCTTCCTTTAGCATGTATTTTCAAGATAAAACAAAGCATTTCCCAGTAATCAGTAAAATAAATCTCTTTCCATTTTCTACCAATCTGGAATTTGAAAGTTGTGTTGAACTTGAGGTCTGTTTCAGTTTCTGTATATGCTCTGTTTATTTGGGTAGATGTCTTTCAACACATATTTCTGCATATATTGGTGAGATCAAAAATCTTATAATGCAAGGTCTGTCAATATTATTTTAGAGCTAGATTACATAGACAAAGCAGCCATATAAACATTTCTTTTTGCAAATAAATGGATTGGAATTTTAATGCATTTATGATAGTTGTATGTAATTGAAAACAAACTCTGCAAGATAGACAGAAAAGGGTGACTCTCAACCTCTTAACCTGCATCACTGATAAGGCCACAATGCCTACTGACTCCTTGCTGAGTCGTCTATCAACTATTAACAACACATGGTTCACATTATAGGGTTGGGGATGAATAGTTCATGTTATGGGTTAGGCATTGGTATTCAGATGTTTATGCATTATGGTTAGGATTAGAAATTACAATTGTCAATCTTATTGTTCCTCATGCTTAAACAAAAATCCAAATGGAACAGATGTTTCCAGACCTTTTGAGAGTCACGTTCGATTAATCTTTCCAATCCATGAACAGTGTGGGAAATGCCAATAAATTTGAGAGAATAGTGTGAGATGGCCAGCAACAAGATTCCAGATATTGAGAGCAGAAGTCCCATTTTTCAAACAAGTGTTAAACAGCGAGACATGATTCTCACAAATGAGTGACACGAAGCATGTATCAACGTGTATTAACATCTCATTATAACATCATTTCACCTCACTGATATGTAGTTTCCCGTTCTCCCATCTGCCAGTGACAATTTCTAACATGTTAGTCAGAGGAGTAACCTGGCATCTCCAGCTAACTACTTGCTTCTCCTGCCCACCATCAGTCACTGACATCTAAAGGCATGCTCCAGGGACATTATTTTTTTTACATACATTTGTGGGATGTGGGCGTTGCTGTTGGCCAGCATTCCTTGACCGTCTCTGGTTGCCCTTGAGAAGGTGGTAGTGAGATGCCTTCTTGACCTACTGCAGTCCACCTGCTGTGAGTTGACCCACAATGCCCTTAGGGAGGGAATTCCAGGATTTTGACCTCGTGACAATGAAGGAACGGCAATACATTTCCAATTCAGGATGGTGAGTGGCTTGGAGGGGAATCTACAGGTGGTGGTGTTCCCATATATCTGCTTCACTTGTCCTTCTAGAGATCGTGGATTTGGAAGGTGCTGTCTGAGGATCTTTGGTGAATTTCTGCAGTGCATCTTGTAGATAGTACACACTGCTGCTACTGAGCATCGGTGGTGGAGGGAGTGAATGCTTGTGGATGTAATGCCAATCAAGTAGGCTGCTTTGTCCTGGATGGTGTCAAGCTTCTTGAGGGTTGTTGGGGCTGCATTCATCCAGGCAAGTGGGGAGTATTCCATCACACTCCTGACTTGTGCCTTTTAGATGGTGGACAGGCTTTGGGGAGTCACAAGGTGAGATACTTGCCGCAGTATTCCTAGCCTCTGACCTGCTCTCGTGGTTATGTGGTGTGTCCAGTTGAGTTTCTAGTCAATGATAACACCCAGAATGTTGACATTGGGGGATTCAGTGATGGTAACGCCATTGAATGACAAGGCGCTGTGCTTAGATTGTCTCTTATTAGTGATGGTCATATCCTGGCATATGTGTGGAGAGAATGTTACTTGCCATTTGTCAGCCCAAGTGTGGATATAGTCCAGAATCTGTTGCATTTGAACATGGATTGCTTCAACATCTGAGGGGTCGCAAATGGTGCTGAACACTGTGCCATCATTGGTGAACATCCCACTTCTGACCTTATGATGGAGGGAAGGTCATCGATGAAGCAGCTTGAAGGTGGTTGGGCCTCAGACACTATCCTTGGAACTCCTGCAGAGATGTTCTGGAGCTCAGAAGACTGATCTACAACAAACACAATCATCTTTCTATGTGTCAGGTATGATTCCGACCGCCAGAGAGTTTGCCTGCTGACACCCATTGATTCCAGCTTTGCTAGAGGTCCTTGATGCCACACTCATGTTTTCTGCAAACTCAGAATTTCCAACCCATATCATCTCCATTAGAAAAATGGTATACAGTACTTCTGTGTCAAACCTTTTAACTTAATAACTGCAGCCCATCTGCTGCCGAATTCCTCAATTGTGACAGAAAATTTGTCAGCAATTAAGCCAGACTGGACAATATCAACACTCTCTTGGCTGGTATTCCATCTTCCACCTGGCATAAAATTCTGCTCATCTAAAACTTTGCTGCAACATCTTATACCTCACCAATTCACCCACTCATTATCTGTGCGTCCATTGATTTACACTGGCTCTAGGCCCCCAAACATTTCAACTTTCAAATTCTGATTTTTATGTTCAAATCCCACCTTGTGCTCATCTCTCCATATCTTTATCCTCTTCCAAATTCCAAACCCCAAATTCCATCTGTTGCTGTGGCCTGGATGTTGACATCCTGATACAGTCTGTTTACAGCTAAGGCAGAATTGTTAAAAAACTCAGCTGTGCTGGTCAAGTGCCTTAATTTGGCAGATAGACCAAATCAAGCACTACCAGTCTAATTGTCAGTTCAAGAATAGGAATTTTGATTAGATGTCTTATTCCGACCCATGGAAATCTGTGATTCTATGATGGATGACTGACCACATGTGTCAGGTATATGTTCGATCTCAAAAATCATTTTAAAAATTGCCAAAGGTTCTGTTCAACCAATGCTTCACAATTCTCTATATGTGCAGTGCCAAGGAATGGAGAGAAAGTACAAGGCTTTGCTAGCAGTCTAATGATAATTATGAATCCTATAGAGGCTTGTTCATTAGGAATAATGACGATAACTCACACACCAGCAAATGTCGAACAGAGGACACAAGGAGGGAACAAAAGAACCAAGAATTTCAGAAGCATAATCTTCAGAAATATTACACTATCAATATGTTTCGGATGAACTGCAATGACTCACCACCACGTTCTCAAGTGCAACTGGGGGCAAACAATAAATGCTGGTCTTGCCACTGACACTTACATCCCAAGAATGAATAAAAAAAAGATATTTTCTGAGTATAGGTACCAAAACATACCTCCAATAACAATGTTTTTGTGCATCACAATACCACGGCATTTACTTGGTAAAACATAATTTAAACAGGTTTTCTAAAACAAAATCTGTCAGTAACTTGGAACATTCATGGTTAAGTTTAGTCATGAATGTAAGGTAAATGAAATGATAAGGAGCCTCTTGAAAGTCAGGTCTCCTGTATGATTTTATCTGTCTTAAAATCACCATTTCAGAATTCTATGAAACAGTCCATTAATTAAAATAATAAGAGGCTGGACCTATGAGAGAATCTGAAATTTCTGTTGTAAGCCCAATCTAAGATATAACTTCAGATGCCTCTGTTTATTCCTTAATACAGAAAACAAATTGGAATTCATCCAGAATATCAACAGCAAATGCTGAAAAATGGTGAGTGTAGACAACTCTGATCTTTCAATTGCTCGCAGACAGCAGAGTTTCTAATTGGACACATCATTACAGTCTCAAAGTTATTTCTTGTCCCAGCAGACTCAGCAGAAGTGGAGGTCCAGTGATAAGGAGTATGGACGGGATTATGCTGCAAGCCCACTATATTGATTCTAGACCTCATTGGTCAAAATCTTGGAATTCCTTCCCTAATGGAATTGTGGGTCAAAAGCAGTACAGGGACAGCAGCGGCTCAAGAAGGTAGCTCATCACCAGCTTCTCAAGTTTAACTAGGGACGGGCAATAAATGCAGGGCCAACCAGCAACATCCGTGTCCCACAAGTGAATAAAAAGCAAACTGCATTTTTAAAGATTTTGAATGCATCATGAAGTGTCAGCCTGCTTCATTACTATTGCATATTTCAATCATTGTTAACAGAAATGACCAAAAAACCCCATTATAGGTAAAAGAAATGTATTCACTTATCCTGTAAGAAGTTTTCTTAATAAAAATAGAAAAATTGTAAGTTCAAATCTCGTATCACAAAGGGTGAAATGGCATTACATCCAAAATATAATATGTTTGGACCAGCCAGGAGGGGCCAATAGCTATGTACACAGCAGAATATCGAGGCAAGACTGTATGCACTGTACTTTTAACACGCTATTAAAACACAGGAGAAATTAGTGTGAGGCTCATTTCCAATCAGCTTTCTTACGCCTGCTAAGAATTAGTTTAGAATGGAACAGCTGGAAACCAGGTAACAAGTCACCCATCTGTCTATCTGGTTGCATTTTGGTTTCTAGTACACTAGATTAACTAATAAATACTTTGAGATTGTTGACTTGCTGACTGAGCTGGCTTGTTGTCGTTCAGATGTTTCGTCACCATGCTAGGTAACATCATCAGTGAGGCCTCAGTGAGAACAGTGCGGACAGTGTAAATTCTAAATAGAGCAGAGCAACATTGTTTCATTGAAGGCCTCACTGATGATGTTACCCCGCATGGTGATGAAACGTCTGAACAAAAACAAGCCAGCTCGGCGAGCAAGTCAACAACCTCACCCACGACCTGAGCTACAAATCTTTACAAAAACCTTAACAAATTCTTTGTCTTGCTGAGACTAATTTTAAACCATGAATAATATACATATTTGCATTACAAAATGTAGCTTCAAAGAATTTCCACATTGCTTGACAAGATAAATTTAGTCAGATTAACAGAGACCATGCAAGTTGTACACACCAACTGGCAAAGCCACACACCAAGTGAGAGTTACATAACAACTGAAGCATCTTCATTCAATAGATCGTTAAGGTAGCAAGGTTCTGGATCAATACTAATATTCTTTGAAATTGAATAGGGAGTCTCACTATAAGAATGGAAATCTTCTGTTTGGATTGATGACTTTTCTTTGAGAACTCTTGATCCTTAGGTGTCTAGTATTCCCCAGAACCTGTTGTAGTTATTGTTCTGGGCCTATGCACATTATTACTTCCTGGTTTGCTTTCTCCCTTGGCCCTTGCTGTCATCCATTTGTGTAACCTTTTTTATGCTCTTCTTGGGCACTTTATTCTTATTAATTTTACTGGGGGCCAATATCCTATCCATCCTACTCACTCTAAATCATCCACTCAGTTGCAAGCAAAGCCCATGCTATTTAGGATCCATTGCATTTACAATTTGGTGTTGACTGAAATTCAACTCCTAGTTTGAAACACCGTCCCCTTTTCTTACCCCCTGCTCTGCTCAAACAGATGTGTGTCAGTGTGGACTTTCTCAACAAATAATACCATGCTTTCTCCCCTACACATCCAATGCTTTCTCCTTCAAGCATTTCACCTGAGTCCACCCTTCTAACTTGTCCTTTAAATTTCTTGTTGGCCACCCAAAGTACACTCCAAGTTATTAATGAGATATTTTCTGCCTCCACATTGAGAGATACCCCACTACCAGCAACTTCAACATCAACTTTCCTTACACATGGTCTTTTGAATTCACTGGACTTCTCCCCTTTGTAAAGCCATCCTCGCATATGAAATTCTTACATGTCTTCATGGTTATTCTCATGATCCTACCATCTCCCATGGCATCTGTACATTCAAGGGTCAATATTCTGTGTCATGCCTAAGGCTGATCTGTCTGGTCTTCGGCTCTATTTGCACTCAGCAAATGAGCTGCAACCATCAGTCAGGTGGTCAAGACCTGCTTATTCAGAGCAGACAGGAAACTAAAACAAAGGCAATGAGCTACAGTAATTTTCCAGAGATAACAAGGTGTAGAGCTGGTTGAACACAACAGACCAAGCAGCATCAGAGGAGCAGGAAGGCTGACGTTTTGGGCCTAGACCCTTCTTCAGAAATGGGGGAAGGGAAGAGGGTTCTGAAATAAATAGGGAGGGGGGGGCGGCGGATAGAAGATGGATAGAGGAGAGGATAGGTGGAGAGGAAACAGACAGGTTAAAGAGGTGGGGATGGAGCCAGTAAAGGTGAGTGTATGTGGGGTGTTAGGGAGGAGATAGGTCAGTCCAGGGAGGACGGACAGGTCAAGGAGGCGGGATGAGGTTAGTAGGTAGGAGATGGGGGTGGGGCTTGAGGTGGGAGGAGGGGATAGGTGGGAGGAAGGACAGGTTAGGGAGGCGGGGATGAGCTGGGCTGGTTTTGGGATGCGGTAGTGGGAGGGGAGATTTTGAAGCTTGTGAAGTTCACATTGATACCATTGGTGCAGGGTTCCCAGGCTGAATATGAGTTGCTGTTCCTGCAACCTTCAGGTGTCATCACTGTGGCATTGCAGGAGGCCCAGGATGGACATGTCGTCTGAGGAATGGGAGGGGGAGTTGAAATGGTTCGTGACTGGGAGGTGCAGTTGTTTAGTGCGAACCGAGTGTGGGTGTTCTGCCAAGCGGTCCCCAAGCCTCTGCTTGGTTTCCCCGATGTAGAGGAGGCCACAACGGGAACAGCGGATGCAGTATACCACATTGGCAGATGTGCAGGTGAACATCTGCTTGATGTGGAAAGTCTTCTTGGGGCCTGGGATGGGGGTGAGGGAGGAGGTGTAGGGGCAGGGGTAGCACTTCTTGCGGTTGCTGTGTGGTGGGGCTGGAGGGGAGTGTGGAGCGGACAAGGGAGGTTCAGAGAGAGTGGTCCCTCCGGAAAGCACATAAGGTTGGGGAGGGGAGGTTTGGTGGTGGGGTCGGATTGCAGATGGCGGGAATGTCGGAGGATGATGATGTGGATCCGGAGGTTGGTGGGGTGGTACGAGAATGCGAAGGGGATTCTGTTTTGGCTGTTATTGCGGGGAGGGGGTGTGAGGGATGAGTTGCGGGAAATGCGGGAGACACGGTCGAGGGCATTCTCGACCTCTGCCGGGGGGATGTTGCGGTCCTTTGAAAAACGAGGACATCTGAGATGTACGGGAATGGAATCCCTCATCCTGGGAGCAGTTGCAGCGGAGGTGAAGGAATTGGGAATAGGGGATGGCATTTTTGCAGGAAGGTGGGTGGGAGGAGGTGTATTCTAGGTAGCTGTGGGAGTCAGTGGGCTTGAAATGGATATCGGTTTCCAGGTGGTTGCCAGAGATTATATTGGGAACCCGGCAGCTCAATGGTATCAATGTGGATTTCACAAGCTTCAAAATCTCCCCTCCCACTACCGCATCCCAAAACCAGCCCAGCTCGTCACCGCCTCCCTAACCTGTCCTTCCTCCCACCTAACCCCTCCTCCCACCTCAAGCCCCACCGCCATCTCCTATCTACTAACCTCATCCCGCCCCCTTGACCTGTCCGTCCTCCCTGGACTGACCTATCTCCTCCTTAACTTCCCACCTACACTCACCTTTACTGGCTCCATCCCCGCCTCTTTGACCTGTCTGTCTCCTCTCCACCTATCCTCTCCTCTATCCATCTTCTATCCGCCTCCCCCCTCTCTCCCTATTTATTTCAAAACCCCCTTCCCCACCCCCTTCCTGAAGAAGGGTCTAGGCCCAAAACGTCAGCCTTCCTGCTCCTCTGATGCTGCTTGGCCTGCTGTGTTCATCCAGCTCTACACCTTGTTATCTCAGATTCTCCAGCATCTGCAGTTCCTACTATCTCTGAAAGTATTTTTCCAGAGACAGGAGGAATACTGCTGTTCCTCCTGTTCCAGAAAAATCTTCATTAAGATTGTTATCTTCATTGTTATATGGATTCTGAGGTTTAATGGCTCGGTAATGCCACTTTTGTTGGTACGATTCGTTGTTTGCTGTTGAGTGTATTTGATCTGCTGGGTTTCTAAGCATTGTAGCAAATTGAGTATCCTGTGAATGGAAATAGCTGCAACTTAATTGTTGACCGGATGCGATTTCCAAGCTTACAGCGGCATATGTTATCATCATATATTTGATATCTATTTAGTATAAATACATGTAGAAGTAAAAGGCTTCATAAAATCTCATTTCCTAAATACTTCTTTCCTGTTCTTTTCAAGTGGCTGCTCATTCTGGAATACCATTCCATGGATACCTACAGCCCATAAGCACCTTCTTAAGATGGTCATTTTCCTCATGTGGGAGCCCAGTGTTTACTGGTCTAATATTGTCATCTAGCAAAATTCGAGCTGCGCAGCAAGCAGAAAGCGAGAATTCTGTATTAGTTTAATATCTCCCTGTTTGGGTATATCAAGGCCAGTTGCACTTCAGTTCAAACCAGCTAACGGGTGTCACAGTAAAGACAATTCTTACTGGCTAGGCCAACACCAATGCAGCGCATTGACTTACTAAATCAGCAGCATAACCTCGCTATTCCCATCTTTGAAACCTTTTCTATTCACAACAGTATTATTTTATTAATGTAATCCAAAATTCTGATCAAATTGCAATTTATCCTCTCCTCTGTGCTCCCAATTTACTCCAGGAAACCTCCCGCTCCTGATCCCCTCTATACTCTACTAATAAACCTTAGTACTGGAACAGAGAATGACTCATTTTCACATCATTGATTGACAACCTAAAGTTAAGATCCTTAATGCTGATTAAAAACTGAAGGAACTGCTGGCACTGTAAATCAGTAACAAAAACAGAAGTTCCTGGAAAAGCTCAGCAGGTCTGGCAGCATCTATGAAGAGAAATCAGAATTAATGTTTCGGATCTGGTGAGGAAGGGTCACTGGACCCAAAACTTTAACTCTGATTTCTCTTCACAGATCCTGCCAGACCTGCTGAGCTCTTCCAGCAACTTTTGGTTTTAGTCCGTAATACAGTTGCTCTGGAAATGGTCTCAAATGAATCTGCTCCTTCAAAATTTGGCTTCCCAAAATGCAAACGGTCTTGCTGATTCTGCAGGCACAGAGTTGATAAAATTTCACCCTAATATTCAGCTTCTCTGCCTGTCTGTCCATTTTATTGTCAGTTGATTATTAAAAGTAAGGACTTCATAATTATAAACTGTTATATTTTCACCAAACAACACCACACAAACATGGAAGGAAAAATGATTTCTTTTTCTGTTCTATCAATGGACAAAGGTAATGGCAATAATGAGATTGTATTCTGTGTGTTAGGGTAAGATAATATCCATAGCACAATCATCTCTTGAAGAAAAATAGTAAGGAACATTTTGGCCTTGGAGACCTTTCTGGGAGGCAGTAAGTTGAGGGGGTGCTCTGCTGCCCTGACCACTGGGCTTTAGTTGTCCAGAACATGTGTATTAGGTGGGATGAGGCATGGGGTGCCATCCAGACAATAGTGAGGGGAACTCAGATTGCAGGCCAATCCATGAAGGGGTTGGGGATTGGGGGAAGTGATTCCAGACTGTGCATG
Source organism: Ginglymostoma cirratum (assembly GCA_024137785.1). NCBI lineage: Eukaryota > Metazoa > Chordata > Chondrichthyes > Orectolobiformes > Ginglymostomatidae > Ginglymostoma > Ginglymostoma cirratum. The sequence goes on along the minus strand of JAHRHZ010000079.1, from coordinate 9,997,103 downwards.
TGGGAGAAATGGGGAGCCACTCTGTGCTGATAAGCTGAAAAAGTTGAGAGGTTGTTGGGGTGGGATACTGCACATATGTGAATGTCAAGGATCTTTGGAAACTGAGAAGAGGAGATTCATGTGCGCTGTTTAAAACTGTGAAATAAAAAGTGACCTAGCAACAAACAGACTAGGACACCCAGCTCAATTACTGATCAGAACTGTAAAATTGGGGATAGTTAGCCACTCTGAGTACTACACAAAAAGCACTGACTTTAACAATATTGATAAGGAAGATATTTTGATTTGTGTCTTTCTATTTGCTCCCATCTGTACTCACACATGCTGACACAGGAGTTCTGAAACAATGGGGTGACATGGTAAGATTTGGGATTACAATGGTGGCTGTGGAGCTTAGACTGAGCTTTGACTACAACTATATCCTGTAAAAAGGTGGATCTTCACATTTTCAGAACAGTTTTGAGCAACATTCTCTCCCCACCCCTATGGCCCTCCCACTGCTCTCAATGTTTCCCCACTTCCCCAAACCCAGTTTTCACTCTGGTGGTCACACAAGTTTAATTCATTAAAATGGATCACATCAGGAAACGTTTGAGAAGCACCCCGTGTTATCAATAATTCTGGACTGTCATGCCACGACACCAGAAGGATGATAACCTTCATAAAGTCCTCTCTAAAACAACAGCACAATGCTGTGCATTGACTTTTTGTCTTTCATTGAGAAGAAATTGACAGTCTAGAAGTTACCGATAAAAGGAGCTGATGACATAAGTAGGAGTATAAACTGTTTAATGAACTTTATCTGAATTTTAGGAGATACATAATATGTAAGAAAATCTGTAGGACAATGTCTATCATTATAAAAATTAGGCATTGTATTTCATTAAGTTCTTCTTGTCATCCTATCACATAAATTAAGGCCTCACAGCAAAGATTTAATTGCAATGAGGAGGCAGAATTCAATGGTGGGAGTGATATAGGTAAACTTTAATTGAGTGCATTGTACACTCCTGCAGAGACACATTTGTGGAGCTAATGAGATCTCTGATTATGTTTTAGTCATGACATACCAGTTATTTTAGCCGCTTCTTCAATCTGCAAATGGTATATCTGAAAATTAAAGGGACACCCTCACTTCATTGAGCAATGTTTAGATTGATTGAATTGCTGAAAGAACCTGCTTTCAAACTCATCTATTCAGCTACACTGCTGGTTCTTGTATCAAGATGGCATTTGTACATCAAGAAATTTTTTAAAAAATATATTAAAATTGGAGGAAGTGAGGCAGAAAGAGAGATTTGTAACAATCTCTATCTTTACTATATTAAAAACTGTCATATCTTCATTGCTGGCATTATCAACTGAAATAAAAATACCAAGTGACAGATGGCAAGATGGTGCAACAGGCCAGCAGCTTCCCTGCCTACCAAATTTACAGTCCCTAAGTTTTACACAGAGCTGATTAATGCCAAACACAAAATGTGCCCATCAGTTAAACATTGATGCATCTGTTGCCATTTTAGTCTTATCATAAATTAGGTCTCTATGAAATCCTGTTGGAATTATGCCAGTGCTTGGAAACTTGATCCAGATCTTTATTCAAACTGGCATTTGCAAAGTGCTCCAGCTGCTATTATGGAAGCATATATTGGGGATTCCATTCAGTCAATGTGCAGCTGATATACCCCCTGAGGAACGGTTCATGCAGGTGTACACTGCATTCCTGAGGAGCTGCATGATGCTTTTATCCTGTTCAGGACAAGCATCACTATACCTTTGGAACTGCAAGCAGACTTAAAGTGTGGCTACTGGGAGAAAGAAACTTGGCTAATCATACCTATGAGAAAGCCCATCGATAAAGACAAGAGTAGTAAACTAAGAGTCATATGAGCACCAAACGTGCCACTGAACAAGAGATTGGCATGCTGAAAATGTGCTTCAGGTATCGTGCCAGATGGGAAGTGTTTTTCTCATACTTGCTAGCCACTATCTCCTTAAGAATGATGGCATGCTGCTTTTTGCATAACATTGTGCAGCATTAAGGATTCAGACTGCAGGTGGTACAAGGAACTGAGCACTCATTGCCAGCATATGAATTCAATGATGAAGAGGAGGATGAAAGTGGCCTGCACTCATTGCGGAGGTGACCTCTTGAAACATATAAGATTCTTAGTTGGCCTGACATGGTGCAAACTGGGACATTGCGTCCCCTTTCAGGGAAGATAATTTCAGAGCAAAGGGTCATCTAGTTAGGAAAAGGATGAAAAGAAATTTCTTCTCTTGTAGGGTAGCATATCTATGGAATTCTTTACCGAGGGGGCTGTCAAGGTTGAGTCATTAAGTATATCCACAAATTTTTAATCAATAAGGGAATCATGGATTATAGGGAAAAGTCAGGAAAAATAGAATTGAGGATTATCAGACCAGCTATGGAGCATATTCAATGGGCTGAATGGACTACTTCTGCTCCAACATTTCATGGCCTATGGCTTTGTAGAACAAGGCTAATTTGAAAACAATCTTGCCCATCAGGTGATAACTAGTTGATTTGGATGTGAACATAGGAGGCATGGTTAGTAAGTTTGCAGATGACACCAAAATAGGAGGTGTCGTGGACAGTGGAGAAGGTTATCTTAGTACAACAGGATCTTGAGCAGATGAGCTAATGGGCCAAGGAGTGGCAGATAAAGTTTAATTTATATAAATGTGAGGTGTCGCATTTTGGTAAGTCCTATGGACCAGACCAAACCCCCTCAAAGATATCTTAAGAAGGTAGCCCAGATGCTAACCTTTTCTTATTTTAAAAGTAAATGTGAAGTGTTCTATTCCAGATGCAATGTGACTGGTCAAACTACTCAACATTAAACAAAACACAGTTTATGCAAAGACTATAGTTAAAATACAAACAAAAGAAAGAGGAACTTAGAATAACCTAACTATTGGATAACTTATTCAAATAATAGATACAATACCTATTACTAATCAACTGTTCCAATATAGGGACATCCCATAAACACACCTCTTGGCAAAAAGGCAACTTCAGACAGAAATTCTCACATGTAGTTCCCCAATCCAGGAGGAAAAAACATCAAGAGAAAATTCAGAAAAATTAGCAGCTAGGAGATATTCACTAAAGCTTCTAACTTTTTTGAGAGCCCCAAAGTCTTCTACTCAAAACCAACCTAAAAACTAAAAAAAAACAGAAAGCCTGGTCCATGACAGCTGGTCATGCCCAGGCTGCTTCCATTGTTTCAACTTTAAAAAAGAACCCCAAGGCCTCACAAATTGTTTATTTTCTTAGAGATAGTTTGATACATCTACCTTACAACCTCTCTTCAAAAAAAAAGGACAAAATAACCTCTTGTTGTGACAGCATCATCACATAAGGCTAATCAGGGCAGGACTTATACAATTAATGGTAGGGTCCTGGGGGGTGTTACTAAACAAAGAGACCTAGGGGTTCAGGTTCATAATTCCTGGAAGTGGAAAAGCAGGTAGACAAGGTGGTGAAGAAGGTTTTCCAGCTTTTCCAGCAACTTTGTTTTTGTTCCTGATTTACAGTACCCACAGTTCTTTTGGTTTTATTTATGTGGTGAAGAAGGTGTTTGGCCTGCTTGCCTTCATTAGTCAGATCATTGAGCTTAGGAGTTGAGACATCATGTTGTGGCTGGACAGGGCATCGGTGATGCATCTTTTAGAATACTGTGTACAACTCTGGTTGCCTTTCCATGGGAAGATGTTGTTAAACTTTAGAGGGTGCAGAAAAGAGTTACAAGGATGTGTCAGGACTGGAATGTTTGAGTTATAGTGAGAGACTGAATAGGCTGGGGCATTTTTCCCTGGAGCATCGGGGGCTGTGGGATGACCTTACAGAGGTTTATAAAATCATGAGGGGAATGGTTACAGTGAATGGCCAAGGTCTTTATTCCTAGGGTGAGCAGGTCCAAAACTAGAGGGCATAGGCTTAAGGTCAGAGGCAAAATTTTAAAAAAAGCAACTTTTTCATACAGAAGATGGTGCATATATGGAATGAACTGTCAGGGGAAGTGGTAGAGACAGGTACAGTGACAACATTTAAAAGATATTTGGACAGGTGCTTGAATAGGAAAGGGTTGGAGGGATATGGGCCAAATGCAGGCAAATGGGACCAGGTCAGATTGGCAAATCTGTTCGACACAGACAAGTTGGACGAAGGGTCTGTTTCCATGCTGTATGACTCTATGACTCTAGTAGGTCCATGATCTATGAAGAATGGAGTTGGATTTAAGCCAGGCCTCTCATGTCTCATGACCATGTTGATTAAACAAGCAAAATATCTTATCAGTTCAGGTGTAACTTGATACAAAGCAGAGTTAAATCAACTCATCCACCAACACTTCAGATCATATTACTTGAGATCAGTTTTCATCAAATGGCTGCTGCTTTGAAGTTTGATTGGCCACAAAAAACCTCCAAGTGTTTCCATTGCAATACTGGAAAGACCTGGATGAACGGGCGTAGATTATAACAGCAGCCATTATATTTTGATCATTGTTTCTGCATGAAGCTCTATGCCATATTTGGGGCATTTGATTTCAGGAAATCTAAGGTGAGTTTTGGTTCAATTCAAAGTTTGTGTAATAGCAAATGGAAACTGACTTTTGAACATATGAGGAAAAACACCCAGTTTTTTTTAGCTAATTAAATTCTCCAGGATGCAACATGCTGTCCGATCACAAGCCCAAATTCTAGAGGGCTGTGAAATTTAACAACCCAGTCTTAAAAAACAATGTGGACAGAATCAAGGGAGGTTCATTGAATTTGCAACTGTATGATTATGCGGTAGAGCACAGTTCTGGAATGAACTTTCCCGATGATCTTCATTTTCTGACTTTGTGGTGGTAAGTCCACCACGTAGCCTGTAGAGGGAACAGTCCTTGGTGATGAACAGCACTGTTTATGCATCTTCACAAATATATAAGTAGTTTGCACTGAGGTGTCAGTGCTGGAGGTTTGCTGTGAATGGGTCTGGTTTGTCCTGGGACTGAATAGCAAGGACCACTCATGCTGTAGCAGTCCAAAGTCTGCCATTCAATAGATGGTCTTTGTGACAAGGAACTTATGAGTAACTTTCTGTGTTTCCTGTTCCTGATCCAAATATTGTTAATTGATAGAGCTTGCGCAGGATAGTTACTTCATGTGAGCAACACGATGAAAGGTGGACATGGATTAAGGTATCATTGTGGAATGGGTAATTGAGGTATAGCTCACATGGTTTCAATCAGCTTGTGTTTTTATTAATTGGCAGTTGTATGTAGGGGCTGATGTTTCCGACAACTAAAAGCCAGGGGAGGGATATTGAATGGAGGACTGCAGTTATGATGCACATTGTTGCATTGAATGTCAATTGATTGTCAACAAGATGTATGCGCAATAACCTACATCAGACAGTACTTTGCTGCAAAGAATAATAAGGTAAGTGCTAAAGTCTGGAATGTTATGGAAGCAGTGCTCCATGTAAATTCATCAGATTTTGTTAAGTTTGTTTCTGGTTTTGATCAAGACCAATGAGATCTGTTGGACCAACTAAGCTCCATCCTTCTGCAACTGAGATCAGATCCTTTCTTAAGATGATACATAGTTGATAACACTGCAGCGCATGGCATCTGGCATTGAATCGCTCCATAAACATAGTCAGTATATTCCACCTCCATAATGGCAGCGCCAAATAAAGAATACATATCTGTGAGAATTATCAGACACTAAAGGAAGGTCCTAACCCTAGGTGACTCTAGATAGAACTTAACATTGCTGGAACAGCTAAGAGAGATACCGATTAATAATGGAATATAAAACAGCATTGGCGATTAATTTGGCTTCAGGTCAATTCGTTGCATCATCACTATTTGACACTCAAATAGAAATTGCTGGATTGGGGTTGCCAACCAGAAACGGATTCTCATCAGCAATATCTCATTTTCTACCTAGGCACTCTGCTGCCTTCTGGACTCAATACTGAGTTCAATAATTTTAGGGCTTGAGCACCTTCTTTCATGTCCTTACACCCCAGGCCCTGCCATCACATGGGCTGCTACCATAAACAACCCATTGTCAGCCGCTAATGGTCCCCATTAACAGCTGTTGATTATCCCAGGTTGACCTTTATCCATTCCTTTGTTCACCCAACTGTTTTTCTGACTGTCTGGGCTCCATCTCCACCTACTGTTTACTCCACCCCGTCCCCCACCCCATCTTCAGTATATATACCAACGTTTCCCTAGCTACAATCAGTTCTGAAGGGTCACGGGACCTGAAATGTTAATTCTACTTTCTCTCCATTAATGTTGCCACATCTGCTGAGTTTTTCCAGCAATTTCTGTTTTTGTTTCAAATTTTCAGCATCCACAGTTCTTTTCTCTTTATTATTTTCACATTGTCTTAATAATCTGAGACAAAATCCCGAAATACATAGGGACATATGAATTGCCAATTTCTCCACTGCTGATCTATACCTCAACTCCTCTTGCCTTCCTTCATTATTTCATATGTCTATGAATCTAAAGTAATACTACTTGTTCCATATGCACTCCAATTTATTTAGTAGATTATAAACTACAATGACACAATACTTAGATTTTAGTGTATAGGAACAGCAAAGTTCTCTTGGCTGATTATTTATTTCCTTACTTTCAACAGTCTTGATATGTACTGAATTAGGAATGACCTACTCATTAATTCATTAGCCCAGAATATATCACCCTATTGAGAACTAAAATCCTTATATAAAATGGTGTAGAAAATAAGACAGACAGAATATGACAATGTTCTCAGTTTCACAACACATTGCAAAATATACTTCTCAAAAGCTTATTGCTATTTGCGAAGAATGTAGGAAAATAACCTGTCGAGCAGAAGAGAAACACCACTGGGATGGTCACACAGTTTTCTGGGCATAATACCAAAAACTGACAAATGAAGACCCAAAGGCAGTAAATGCAATACCCTTAATATATATTTGGCTTTCATCTAGAATCAATTAAAGGGATGAACATCTTTTAGCATTGGCCACATCGGCATCTTCTCCTTCCTGAAACAAAAGAATGAGGTTCTACCTTTACTTCTGATTCCAATATGAGTTTTTGGTCTTCCTTACAATCTGTTTTAACATGCTAAGCAGTGATCCTCTGTGTTGTATGAAAGCAGTTTGATATAATATCTCTCCACTTAGCACTTTTATCAATTGATAAGTCAATGTTTTGAAACTCAATATCTTCTTGTTTTCCTATTTCAGAATCCTGTAATTCTCATAAAGTCTGATTAATTTCTTAACATTCCCAATAAATATAGTTTCCTACCATGTTATATTTTAATTTACTTAGAAAGAACACCAAAGATGTCAAAAGGAATGTTATTATTTGAAAGTAGCTAAACTTATAAAGTGACAATTTAGGACTCCAGCTTCAGTGGTTTTTTTTGTACCCTACTTAGATCTAAATATTTTTTTCTTTATTCATTCACAGGATGAGGGTGTCGCTGGCTGGACCAGCATTTGATTGCCCACCGGGCAGTTCAGAGTCAACAACATTGCTGTGGGTCTGGAGTCACATGTAGACCAGACCAGGTAAGAATGGCAGTTTCCTTCCCTAAAGGGCATTAGTGAACCAGATGGGTTTTTTTCCCAATAATCGATTCATGGTCATCATTCAATTGTTAATTCCAGATATTTATTGAATTCAGATTCTACTATCTGCTATAGTGGGATTTGAACCCAGGTCCCCCAGAACATTATCTGGGTCTCTAGATTAATAGTCCAGCAGTAATACCACTAGGCCATCGTCACTAAATACAAGACATTCAATTTGCGGTCCAACTTTGGCATGTGAGAGCTTCTGTATTAGCAAATAGAATGGTCTGATCCAATCCCATGACTTCCAACAACCTATTTTAAAAGAGCCAGAACATAACACTCAGAATAATTCTTAACAATTTTATTAACCCATGATGCTTAAATCATAATTTCTGCAATATGCATAGCATATTTTCAAATGTTTCAGGGTAATTTCATTCCCTATTCATTCATGCATGTTTATTTAACCAATCGAGTTTAAGTGTATATAGTTGGGGAGCATAGATTAGCAGGTCATTTGAACACTTGGAGATCCTGTAGTGCAGTTGTAATGTCCTTTCCTAGAGGTCAAAACAGCTGGTTTCAAGTCTCACCTGCCCTTGAGGTATATTACAGCATATCTGAGCAGGTTGGTTAAAAATATATAGATAGCAAAATAAAGAATGTTTGATATAATCCAGTAGTGCTTGCAGTCACATGCTCCTGATCTTTGGCTACTCAGTGTGGAAAGGGGAGGGCAAGTGAGATCAGCTCTTTGTAGTTTCGCTCCAAGCCCTGGCCAAAGGATTCATAGATAGGTCCAATCAGTAGCCTACAGAGGGTGTCATTATAACTAACTGCCTGCTTCTCTTCTGTGGTTACATCTGTGCCTGGATATTCTTGAAGAGGTAATATATACTGTCAACTGGCTTGCTCAAGGCTTTATGCAAAGACTGGGTACAGCAGGAACACTCTGCATAATCTACTGCAAAAATATTATTTGACATTAAATTTATTTTTTTCTTTAAAACTTGTTTTTTGTTACAGTTATTTTGTTAGCCCTTTGAGGGTTAGTCCCCATTAATTTGAGTCAAACGTTTTTCAAAAGGCTGTCAAGGGATGCTCACAGGAACCCAGCCATGCTTGAAGTCCCACATTCCTGACCTTTAGCCATCAGCATAGTGGGGATGAGGAAGTTGGAGGACTTCCCTGAGGGCCTGCTCCTGGATCTAGCTAATGTGGACCTTTACAGTGGGCTGTAGAGGGGCAGGCATGAACCCAACTACCTGCCTTCCTTTCATGACTGAATTTGCACCATGGGGACTAAGTAGTGCGAGCATCCAGTATCCACTGACACAACTGAAGCCTTCCACAAGTGTGAATACTGCAAGCGCTGCAGTGTATCATCTCCCCCAAAAACAAATTATAATCTAAATTTTATAAGTTTCCTTTCAAAATTTAAGAGTTGTCATTTGGTTAATTAATTAGTTAATTGGATTCAATCATTGTTCAAAAGTGTATAAAGAAGCACTTACTGATGCAGAAATAGAATGGAATCAGCAGATAAGTACACAGAGGCTTCTGCCATAATGCGAGAGTTGCATTCCAATGCAACATTATGTTATAGAAAATTGCACTATATAAATAATAGGGCCTTTGGGAAAAGAAGGGTTGGGGCACAAAGGATACATAACAATTATATTTTCCAAAATTCTTCCTCACCTGTGTAGCTTCATTCTTACAGCTGAAGTTATAATGACAGTTTATCACACAAGTGATGCCGCAACGAGGCAATACATTTACGAATCTGACCTTGTATTTGCAACTGAGTGACAGTTGGGCTTTAAATTGAGTTCTGCCACTGGAAATCCCAGCAATGTTCAGTACTGCCTGATAGTGTGATCATAATTCAAAAGAGGTGAGCACTGCAAAATTGTGAGAGATAGAGCTCACAGCCAGCAACCCTCCATGAAATGACCCCTGAAATTGACACATTGGCAATTTTTAGTGAACTTCTCTTCTCCATTTAAATGCTGATCTGACCTGACATTCCATCAGCTCAGACTTCTGGACAGATTTTCAGATAAATGAAGCAGAGGAATCTGACCTTTCTTCCTATGTAGCCCATTGGCATTGAAGTTAATTGTAGGATTAAAATGCAGTGTAACCCTGGGTAACATTGTGTTCAAAATAGTGCTGGAAAAGAGCAGGTTGTAACATAGATAGTAGGAACTGCAGATGCTGGAGAATCTGAGATAACAAGGTGTAGAGCTGGATGAACACAGCAGGCCAAGCAGCATCAGAGGAGCAGGAAAGGTGCTCTGAAGAAGGGTCTAGGCCCAAAATGTCAGCTTTCCTGCTCCTCTGATGCTGCTTGGCCTGCTGTGTTCATTCACCTCTACACCTTGTTATCTCAGGTTGTAACATAGACACATTATGGTATAAATGATTTACATGAGCAAATTCAAATATTCTTATGTATTAAATATGTAACAAAATCTAAGTAAAAATACACAACACAAGGGTGCATATTTTAACAGCATTCTTATTACTTTAAACGATATGTCATTTTTAACTTAGACCATCAATTTAGCATCAGAGTCCATTCTTCTATTTAAATGAGCTTAAATAATGCTGATGCATTTAATGAGTTCAGCATAAACTCTTCAAACTAAGACTTCACTTATTTTCCTACTAAGACAGTTGTTCTCTGTGTGCTATTATGTTTGAGGTTTATAACATGCATTCCATACACGATGGAGTTGCGTTTTCGTCAACGCAAGTTCGCATTTTGCAAATACCATTCCCCTTTTTGTCAATCGCGTTATAGCTAATTCACGTCGCTGGCACACGTGTTATAGAAGAACCCCCGGTGTAATGTTTCACTGAACTAATAAATCTATTCCAAATAGAGCTTGGCTCTGGTTTCTTCCTTCAGTACCTGCTGCCAGGAGACGGGGTGGGGGTGGTGATGGCCAACTAGTATTGTTGCTATACCATTATCCCAGCTAATGTTCTGGGGTCCTGTGTTTGAATCCTGCCATGGCAGATGATGGAATTTGAATCCAATAAAAACTGTCTGGAATTGAGAACCTACTGATGATCAGGTAACATTGTCGATTGTCTGGCACACTAATATCCTTCAGGGAAAGAAATCTACCATCCTCACCTTGTCTGACCTACATGTGACTCCAGACCTGCAAAAATGCAGTCGACTCTCAACTGCCCTCTGAAATGGCCGAGCACGCCATTCAGTTGTATCAATCGTTATGAAGACTCAACAAAGAAATCGAATCAGACCACCAACTTCAACCCAGGCACTGGGAAATAAAAATGGCAAGAGCTGCGTTATCAATGACCTTCTCCCCATCATAAAGTCAGAAGTGTGGATGTTTGTCAATGATTGCACAATGTTCAGCACCATTCACAACTCTTTAGATACTGAAGTAGTCCATGTTCAAATGCAACAAGATCTGGACAATATCCAGGCGTGGGGTAATAAGTGGCAAGTAACATTCACACCACATAATTATCAGCCAATGAGCATCTCCAGTAACAGACAGGCAAACACTGCCTCTTGACATTCAAGGGTGTTACCATTTCTGAATCCCGCACTATCAACATCCATTGACCAGAATCTCAACTAGGCTCACTACATAAACACATTGTCTACAAGAGCAGGTCAGAAACTAGGAATGCTGTAGTGAGTAACTCACTCTTCACTAAAGCCTGTCCATGATCTACAAGGCATAAGACAAGAGTGTGATGAACTACTGCCCATTTGCCTGAATGAGCACAGCTCCAACAGCACTCAAGAAGCTTGGCACTATTTAGCAAAAAGCAGCCCACTTGTCCAGTGCCACTTCACAAGCATCCAATGCTCAGTAACAGCAATGTGTAGTATCTTCAAATTGCACTGCAGATATTCACCAAAGATCCATAGACAGCACCTTTCAAATCCGTAACTATTTCCATTTAGAAGGACTATAGCAACAGATACAAGGGAACACCACCACCATTTCTCCTCCAAGCCGTTCACCATCCTAGTTGAAAACATATTCCTGGTCCTTCGGTGTCACTAGGTCAAAAATTCTCTTCCTAAGGACTTTGTGGGTCAACCTACAGCACATGGATTACAGTGGTTCAAGAAGGCAGCTCACTATCTTCTTCTCAAGGGAAACCAGGATGGATCATAAATGCTAGCCAGTTAGTGACTCTCATGCTCCATAAGTGAACATTAAAACAAAAGAACAAGCATTATATTGGTTTCAAGTGCTTATTCCAAATGTTACCTCTTTCTGCAATTTCTCCTCTTATCGATGTAATGAAGTGACTCTAACATAGGTAGAACTTTCAGCTTTGAGTCAGAAGCCCATGGACTCAAGCTTCAGGATTTGCAAAAATAATCTATTTTAGCACTTGAATATAACATTGAGGAACAGCTGAATAATTGTAACATTTCAAATTTGGATGAAAGTTGTACAAAATTCACAGTTGCGTGTGCAATCCTATATCACTGTTAGAAACAAAAGAAGTCCATCCTATGCATTGCCCAAAATATACCCGTCAACTAACATTGCGAAACAGAATGGTTGAGTTATGTCATTGCTGTTTGCAGGAACTTTTTACAAATTTGCCTTCCATAACAGGAAAGTGTTTTATTGGCTGGAACACACAGAAAGGTACTCAGGATACAAAAGGTGATAGATAAAACAAGTCATTTCTTTTACTGCAATGACCAATTCAAAGGCAATGTTTGTGCGATGTTGAGTTTGATAGACTATTGATTTTTGAATTACGTCATTTGATTTCAACACCTGGGAATTTCATGGACTAAAGTAATTCTGAAAAGGGAAATAACACTGACTTAAAATGTTAATAGCAATTATGTGACCACATAGTATAGCCAAGCTTCATGAAATCAATGTAGAATAAATCGTATTACAACAGAAAGTGCTGGAAAAGCTCAACAGGTCTGGCAACATAAATGGAGAGAGAAACACATAATTTTTTTTTGAGGCTCAGATCTTGCCACCACACCTGCAATTATCAAACTAAGAAACAGTGAACTCAGACATGGAATTACAAATAAGCTTGTACTGCCAACGGAGATAGTAAGACTGCCGAAGCTGGAGTCAGAGATAACAACAGTGTGGAGCTGGAGGTGCACATCAGGCCAGGCAGCATCAGAGGAGCAGGAAAGTTGATGTTTCGGTCGGGACCCTTCTTCAGATATTTGCAAACAGCTACTTTTGGCAGAGTAGGAGAGACAGATCTTTTGTGATCGTTGAATTGAAGTTGGAGGAATTTCTCTCTCTGTGTCTCACCAAGGAAAATCGGCCGGTGATAAGATAGATTAAAAGTAAATATCAGAACATCTAGAACTCAAAGGACCACTGAATTATTTACTACAGTTGATGATTCAAGACACCGACTAAACAACATGGCCTTAGGTTAAAACTTTACAACTTAAGGACACCAAGAGGACTCGGGTCTATATATTCTCCTCATTTTAACTTTGCGCACTTGTGTATTTATGCTTGTCACATCTTTATTAATTTTCGTGGTGTTAGCAGATAATAAAATTGCTTTTACTTTTACTCAAGAACACCTTGACTCCCTACTGCTTCAATAGAAATGAGACAGCTACATTTTAATTGGAGAAAGATAAATCCTTAAGAAAAAAGAAAGTAAATCTTGGTTGGAATTGAGCAGAGAGGTTGAAAAGTGGGAATTCAATTCACGCTCTTCACTGCTGTGTACAGTAGCATGCTTGAATCACCTAATTTCCCGTCTCTTATGATTAAAAACATCTTGCCTTCATCTCACAAAATTCAACTTCTGGCTCTGAAAACAGGACATTATGAATTCAATATTCACTGTCAATAATGGCACCACATTTCTTAGCAACCAGGCCAAAATCCCTGACATGTCTGTTTTATCCTGAGGGAATTGAAGCTCAAGATTTATATTTACCGTTATCCCTGTTCATTCTGGTGTTATATGCTATCTTCCTTCTTGCCTCCAATGTTGATTCTTTTTACTGCATCTGTCTCATCATCACTGGGTTCCTGTAACTTATATTTACCTTGTACAGAGTTCCCTACAGCAAGTTACCCTGTAAACACATCTTGTTTATTACAAGAATGTAGCCGAGTGGGATAACTTTTGAGAAGTGTTTTCTATCCTTCCATAGTTCAATTTCCACTTTTACACTTCTGACTGTTTTATCAGAGCCAATAGATTGAGTGTGGTATTGTGATTAGCCTGGGATGGTACATATCTGACGCTTTTCATGATGGGTCCATAAGGCTTTTGTTTCTGTGTGCTCTTAGCAAATAAATTTATCAGCAACACGTACATATGGCATTGTTGCGGATGTGTGTCCCTAGATAGTCAATGCAATCACTGATGGTTACCATTCAGGACTGAATCATAGGAAATCACAGTCATGCTCTCCCTGACTGCATTCCTTACTTTCAGATCATGGAATCACACTAGTAATTTTCTGAAGAGTGCTCCCAGAGGGTAAAGTTCTTCTTCACTAGTCTTTTGCACCTGAGTTTTTGTTCAGTTTAAGGCCTGTTCATATAGTTTTATTTCTGGTTGCAACCCCACTGATAATGCAATTCTATGGAATGAAACTTGTCTCATCAGCAGTTAGTATTGGCAGTTTCTTGTCAAAACTCTTCACCTAAAACTTTATGAATCCTCATTTCTGAATTGGTGAATTCTGTCAGTTTCACTGCCATTGCTACCACAAAATCTTGCCCATTTTGGATTGCTGCAATGATTATAAATTAGTGAAAAAAGGCGTAAATTCTACTGATATGATATTGCTACAATTAAACATTTAACAGAACAGTTTGGTCGACAAACCTTTCTTCATGAAACATTAACAGAGAAAGTGTAATTCATACAGAGCTGTGCACTATCAGCAAGTTTTCAAATTATGCTGAAATTTGACAGGAACAATATATACCCTTACTGACACTTCAGGCTATCTCACATTGCATTCAGTAACAGATGGTCAAATAAACTGGAACAGAATGAATGCGCAATTTCATAAATTTCAACTTTTGCTTGGTATGGTTTTTATAATCTATAAAAGTTAATTGTTGAATTTAAACATTTTGTGCATCGCAATATTTTGTCGCATTTTTGTTTTTCATTTTCTCTTTAATTGCAAAGAAATATAGTAATTACTTTAGCTCATAAAATTTGATGTTGTTTAATCGCTTTCAGTCCAAATAGACGGTCTAGTAGCAGTAAAAGATTAATTTAAATTTATTGAATAGCATGTTCAGAATGCTCTTTATAAAAGAGCCATGCCTTAAATTGTTCCCTTCAATACAAGGTCAAATTGAATGATTTGGAAAAGACCGTGAGAACTCAAACTAAATCTGTCCAGAGACAAGCCAATGAAATCTGAATACCATGGGAACAGGAGCTAAGTCAAAACTTATTCAAGATATAGTACAAATTTAGTGCAAGAACTTTGACACATAGGAGGAGGCAGTCTTTTTCACTGCATAGAACCTCACGAAATAAGGGTAGAAACTTGTGCTCCCAGGAGTAGGAAACAAGATAGGTTAATTATGCGGAAGGCATCAGGTTCCTAGCAGTGGAATGAAAGTTTGCAATTAAGTTCTTGTAACTTTACATGCAGGTCAAGCTTCCTGATGTTTGCCCTTGAAAGGTTAGTTTATCAGAATTAAGCTCCCTTCCCAATTAAATCTCTACAATGTGTACAAGAGTAGATTACTGAATAGGAAGAACTTTGAAATCATGTGATACAAGGTACACTTGTTAGGAAAAGCTATTGAATATTAGGAGTAAAAACTGTTCTACAGATTATAGTGAACAATATGTTAGAAATTTGATTTAGATGGAGAAATATGTGATCACTGATCATTGTATGCAGTTCCTACTATTTATTTCCATAAATGGTGATGGAACTGAATATCAGGTACTACGTATAGTTAGTGCCCAAACAGTCACTACCTGTTCAAAGTAAATCTTTACTGCTATATCACTCCAAATGAACAGTATTGGAATTGTCCTTTCTGAAACATAATGTATTGCTACCATCAAAAGTTAAATGTTACAAATTCTAGACATATGGCCCATTTTATTAACGATTAATTCTGGTTCTCTTAAATACTATGTTCTTCATATTATAATGCTGTTTTTATTGCTCCACAATTACATAATCAATAAATTCTTAAGGAGCAACTAATTGATACAGGTCAGAATATTCCCAGGTTCTGTTCCAAGTCCTTGCTGAATAAGCCCTTAGTTAAACTGTAAGGCACTATGATGGCCCATGATGATCTCTAAAACAAAAAAAAATCATGCTCTCTAGACTTAAGACACAAAGAGGAATCATAGGAAGGCTATCTAGGGGCTTACACAGAGTGTTTAGAAAGGCAGGAGGGGAATCTTAATTGGGTGTGAGGCCAAAATTAAGATATTTGAAGACAGACCGGTCAAGGAGGTGGGGATGAAGCTAGTAAAGGTGAGTGTATGTAGGAATCGGGGATGGGGATTGGTCAGTGAGGTGGGAGGAATGGATAGGTGGGAGAGAAGACAGACAGGTCAAAGAGGCCGGGATGAGGGGGTGGTGCTGGTCTTGGGATGAGGTTGGGGTGGGGAGATTTTGCCTCCACCTCCTCCAAAACTTCAGATTCCCTAGCCCCCAACACCTTATTTTCACTATGGATGCCCAATCCCTGTATACTTGCATTCCCCATGCAGATGGCCTAAAAGCCCTCTGCTTCTTCCTCTCCCGCAGGCCCAACTTTTCCCCCTCCACCGATACCCTTATCCACCTAACTGAACTCGTCCTTACCAATAACAACTTCTCCTTCGACTCCTCCCACTTCCGATAGATGAAGGGGTGGCCATGGGTACCTGCATGGGCCCAAGCTATGCCTGCCTCTTTGTAGGATACATGGAACACTCCCTCTTCTGTAGCTACACTGGCCCTAAACCCCACCTCTTCCTCCGTTACATCGATAACTGTAACGACGCCGCCTCATGCTCCCATGAGGAGCTTGAACAGTTCATCAACTTTACTAACACCATCCAATCCAAACTCAAGTTCACCTGGACCATCTCTGATACCTCTCTCTCCTTCCTAGATCTCTCTGTCTCCATCTCTGGTGACCACCTTGAAACTGATATCTATTTCAAGCCGACCGACTCCCATAGCTACCTAGACTACACTAGTTCTCACCCACCTTCCTTCAAGAAGATCCCCTACTCCCAATTCCTTTGCCTCCACCGCGTCTGCTCCCAAGATGAGGCATTCCACTCCCGGGCATCCCAGATGTCCTCGTATTTCAAGGACTGCAATTTCCCCCCCTCAGTGGTCGAAAACGCCTTCGACTGCATCTCTTGCATTTCTTGCACCTCAGCCCGGACACCCCCTCCCCGCAATAAAAACAAAGACAGAATTCCCCTTGTCCTCACATATCACCCCATTAATCTCCAGATTCAACACAACATTCTCCGCCACTTCCACCACCTGCAATCTGACTGCACTGTGAAGGATATACTTCCCTCCCCGCCCTTATCTGCCTTCCAGTGGGACCACTCTCTCCATGACTCCCTCGTCTGCTCCAAGCTCCACAATCTCCACTCCCCACTAGCCCCACCACCCCCAGCACCTTTCCCTGCAACCGCAGGAAGTGCTACGTCTGCCCCTACACCTCCTCCCTCACCTCCATCCCAGGCCCTAAAAAAACCTTCCACATTAAACAGATGTTCACCTGCACATCGACTAATGCGATATATTGTGTCCGCTGTTCCTGATGTGGCTTCCACTATATCGGGGAGACCAAGCGGCAGCTCGGAGACTGCTTTGTGGAGCACCTACACCCGGTTCGCAACAAACAAGAATACCTCCCAGTTGCGAACCACTTCAACTTCCTCTCCCACTCCCTGGACGACATGTCCATCCTGGACCTCCTCCAGTGTCACAACGATGCCACCCAGAAACAGGAGGAACAGCACCTCATAATCCGCTTTGGAAGCCTACAACCCGATGGTCTCAATATGGACTTTACTAGAGTCAAAATCTCCCCACCCCCAACATCGACCCAAGACTAGCATGCACCCCCATCCCCGCCTCCATGACTTGTCCGTCTTCTCTCCCACCTATCCGCTCTGCCCACTTCACTGACAAATTGCCATCTCCATTTCCTACCTACACTCACCTTTCCTAGCTTCATCTCCGGCTCCTGGACCTGTCCGTCTTCTCGCCCACCTATCCGCTGCATTATCTACCTGCTATCACTGTTCCCCCCGGCATTTATTTCAGGGTTCCCTTCCCCTCCCCCATTTCTGAAGAAGGGTCCCAACCCGAAACGTCAGCTTTCCTGCTCCTCTGATGCTGCCTGGCCTGCTGTGTTCATCCAGGTCCACACCCTGTTATCTCAGACTCCAGCATTGGCCGTTCTTATTATCTCTTAAGATATTTGAAGTTGGATTGAATTTTTGGTGTTAAGCTCTCAGAACCTTTCTGGTGGGTCAACCTTATGATCAGGAGGTTCTTTCACAGTATTTAACATGTTGTGAATACTCGTTAACACCTCAGGCCATTGGAGTTTTGTTTACATTCACGAACGTGAGAAAAACATACGTTCACAAACCAGAATACATATATGAGCTGTGCAGCTGATGGGGTTGACTTCCTCCTGCAAGCACGGGACAGTGCACAACTTTTCAGCAGCTTAGGTCCTTCATAACAAAGGCATTTTTTTGCTTACATGGTTACAGTCTAAGGGATGCAAACTGTCCAGTCAACCCAGCTTATGTCAACATAAAAAATAACAGGAGGAGGTCATTCAGCCCCTCAAACCTGTCCCATCATTCAACATAGTCATGACCAATCTGCCCCAGTCCTCAACTCCTCTTTCCTACCAATTCAGCATAGCCCTCAACTGCCCGAAATTTCAAGACATATACTTACCTCCACTTTAAATATTTTTAGTGATCTAGGCCCCATAAATCCCTGAAGTGGAGAATTGCAGACATTCACTACCCCCTGGAAAAAGAAATTCCTTCACTTCTCAGTTTTAAATAAATATTGCCTTATTCTGTAACTACATCCCTGAGTTTAAAACTCCCCCACTAGAGGAAACATTTTTGTAACATTTACTTGTTCCAACACACTGCCTTCTGTATGTTAACCGATCCTCAATCCATGCTAATACAATATCCTCAATAATGTGAGATTCTATCTTGTGCAACAATTTTTTATGTGGCACCATATTAACTGGTTTGTGGAAAGGAAATACATTACATCTACTGGTTCCCCTTTATCAAGTCTGTTACATCCTCAAAGGTCTCCAACAAATTTGCTGAACAAGACCTCCTTTTCACAGAACCAAGTTGACTCTGTTTGATTGTAAGTCTTTTTGAAATGTCTTGTTACTTCTTCCTTGATGATGGATTCTAGCATTTACCCAATGACGGGTGTTAAGTTAACTGGCCTATAGTTTCCTGATTTCTGTCTCCCTCTCTTTTTGTCACATTAGTGGTTTTACAATCTGCTGAAATCCTATTGAATCCATTGAGTTCTGCAATATTTTGGCCAATACTTGCATCATCTCTGTAGCCACTTTCTTTAAAATCATTGGATGTAGACCATCGGTTCCTGGTGACTTGTCCGCCTTTGATCCCATTAGTTTGTCAAATATCTTGTCCCTCATCATAAATCCTTTTACAAGATCATTTCTCCCAATAGCACTTTTATTATCTGTTTTGCTTGTGATGCTTATAGTGCCTTCCACTGTGAAGACCAACACAAAATACAAGTTTAAAATACCTAGTCATGTACCTAGCCTTCAAGAACATGGAAGAAAAACAGAAGAAAATATGTGCTAACAATGGAATCTTTGTCATCTCTAAAGCTTGACTTAAAATCCATGCTAAAGTTTGAAGAATTGGCATGGTATTTGTTATTGATGTTTCTTCCCCCTCAAAAAAGCTCTTCAAAAATGCCCAATTGTTTTAAAAGCGCCATCAAAACTTTAAATGCCACATGACTAAATATAATAAAAATAAATATCTACAAGTTGTTGAATCACATACATTTTGTCACAAACTCTTGCAATTACATTGGATGAATCTTATTTTCTAAGTCACCTGCGAATTTTGAGATACTGACTGCATTTCTAAATATTGCCTTTGGGAAGAGCTTTAAACAGTTAAAAAAATTGATTGTAAGTCAGGCTACATAAAATTCTTAAAACTTTATACAGCATTTGATTTAAGGTAGTTGCAGCAATGCAAGGTGGCCAGTAAAAATACACAGTGACTTTACTGAACTCACATGGATTCAACATTTTTTAGTGCTATCAGAGAACCAAGAAGAGGTAACTTTATGTGGCTTCAGCCTTACAACAATTTTAGGTCAAATTTGGAATATTTATTGTTATAGGACTTTTAGTAGATCAAATCTTTCTCCAATGAGTAAAGGTTTATGTGCATTACATGAGGAATTAAAAGAAAATGAATTAAAAATTTAAGAACAATCATGAAAGCTCTATTGTGCGTTTTGATGTGGAGGTGCTGGTTTTGGACTGCGGTAGACAAGGTCAGAAGTCAGATGACACCAGATTATAGTCCGAGATAACAAGGTGTAGAGCTGGACGAACACAGCAGGCCAAGTAGCATCAGAGAAGCAGGAAAGCTGACGTTTCGGGCCTATATAATCCAACAGGTTTATTTGAAATCACAAGCTTTCGGACTGCTACTCCTTCATTAGGTGAAGTGATGAAGGGGCAATGCTCCGAAAGCTTGTGATTTCAAATAAACCTGTTGGACTATAACCTGGTGTCATTTGACTTCTGACTGTGTGTATTTTGAGAATGTGTAGAGCTTTGCTTTCCTTGAATGACTTGCTAAGTTTTGCAGCTTAGAATTGGTACCTGAATTATGTGGACATGCATTATTTGGTCTGATTGAATGTCACTGGTAGGGCTTCAGAAAAAAAGACTGGGCATGTATATTTTTCACTGCATCAATAAAACATAGAAACAGAAGTCGGCCAATTGACTCTGCTTTGCCATTCAATGAGATCAAGCTGTTGATTTGTTGACCTAGCTAAAGGGACAATTGCCAGACTGCTGGGCATATCAGGAAGGCAGGCACCCCATGACACCAACAGCATCAACAAGGACATCACCCTGAAACTGCTGGATCTGTGCCTCACAGCCTGCTTCACCTTCTATGACCGTACATTCAAACAAATCAACGGAACACCAATGGCATCCCCAATATCAGGACTGATTGCAGAGTGGTAATGCAAAGGTTAGAATGGACTGTGCACCCACTATACAACCCAAACTCTGGGTCCGCTATTTAGATGACACCTTCATGATTATCAAACCCATGAGGCTAGAAGAAACCCACCGACAGATAAACATGCTCACCAGAATAAAATTCACATAATGGTGGAATGTAAGAACAATGGGGAACTCCAGACCAGTGTATACAGAAAGACCACTCATACGGACCAGATACTTAATTACACCAGCAACCACCCCAATGCCCATGAACAGAGCTGTATGAGGACACAACACACTGCAGCAACCTGGAACTGCACAAAGTGGAACAACAGCACTTATACGGAGTTTTTAAAAGGAATGGATACCCAAAAGGCATAACCTGCCGTTACCTCTGTGACAGACCACAGCAGGAAGACACAATATGGCCAGACACACTAGTCACCCTACCGTACATCAGAGCCACGTTAGAGATGACCACAAGATGACTCAGACCCCTAGTTATCACGGTAGCTCACAAACCAGCAACCATCCTGTGACAACTACTGACGAACGTAAAGGATCCCATACCCCCAATCAATAAAACCAAAGTAATATTAAAAATACCATGCAAGGACTGTGAGAAACATTGCAAAGGCCAAACTAGAAGAAAACTGACAATAAGGATACCTGAACACCAACTAGCCACCAAGAGACATGACCAATTCTCACTCGTTTCAGTACACATGGACAAAGAAGCACACAAATCCAACTGGGACAATGCATCCATAATAGCACATGCCAAACAGAGACATGCCAGGGAATTCCTGGAGACTGGCATTCCCACCGGAACGCCATCAACAGACACATTAAACTGGATTCGACATACAAACAACTGAAGAACAAAATTGGAAGTAATGTCAACCACCCCAGCAAACCAAAGCATATAATTAACAAGCGGGACAGAACACCAATGCTTCACTGGAGGCGCACTGACAATATTACCTAGCGGAGTGACAAAACCGGCTCAGAGAGCAAGTCTACAACCTCAATCTCTCTTTATGAGAAAACACCTCCGTACCTAGGAGCATTCTCTGCACTACTTCTAATGCCAGCATCTATTTCCTTAGATATTTTCTAATCAATTTGTTCAGAGATGCTATTGAACACCTCTGGAGTGAGTGGAACTTGAATCCAGACCTCTTGGCTGAGAGTTAGGGACACTACCACTGCACCACAAGAGCCCCTTTTCTTTCCTCAGATAAAAGCATCAATGAAGGGATCAATCAATGACAGGTGTTACAAAATCAAGCATGCAATAGAAGTACCACACTTCAGTTTTTAAGAGAAAGCATGAAAATAAGCCAATCCTTTCCAATGCACAGAGAAATGTCCTCTTATTGACTTTAGGATTGGAATAGAAGAAGAAAGCAAACAAGTAAGGCCTCTCATGTGAGTAACTGCCACTTTGATTTAGCTACTATAATCCTTCTGTTGTTCTAAAATACTGGAGCCGAATTTTAGTCCACCATGGGTAGAAATAGTGGTATGCAGGTGGGGAATTTCACAGACTATGTGCCATTTCTCCAGCTTGATCACGGACCCAGTCCATTTTCCCAGAGGCAGGATGGCAGAGACAACAGGGTCAAATGGTGGAGCTCCAAAGATTGAGAAAACTCTTGCCCAAAAAGCCTGTTGAAGTGTACCCAGTCCTCAGGAGCATAATGAAAAAAGAAAAGTGTTAATTTGCAGATCCAGGAATTAACAAATTTTAACATCTTTTTGATTTATCAATTATCTAGTTCTCTCTTACCACTGTATTACTTGTTAATGAGTAATAGATAGTCACTGTGCTTATCATTGATCATTCTTGGCACTGTCCTTCACCCTCAACAAAGACTTTACAAAAATGCATAACTGCTTTAACAACTCAGTCTAAACTAGGGATAGAAATCTTTGAAAAGTCAACAATACTGTTGATTCAACCTTGCTTAGAATTTGTGTTTGGAGGCTGTCATTGCTCCCTGTAACTAATCAAACGGGCAGGAATTTCCAGTGCTCGCACCTGCGCAACTAAATATAGAAAACCAGGAAGTCGCTGCCAAACATTTTCTGCTACTCCAGAAACTTTGTTAACACATTATATGAATTCAATTCTGCCAAAAAAAGTCTTTGGCATTGAAAAGTAATTTTTTCTAAATTACTTTTAAATTTCTTTTTTCTAAATTTCTTCAAATTCTAATTAGATTTTAAAAACAGAATAGTTAAAACAACAATGGGCAGAATTTAATATCTGTTGGGATCCAGCTGGAAGGCTGGCCATAGAACAGAGCAGGAGGATGCTAGGTGGAGCCTTCTTGATTTCAGCACTATCCCCAATTAGGTCAGAGTGGTAAGAATGGTGAAGGCCAATTTTTGCGCACATGATATATAAGCACCAACATTAATCCATGAACATGCTCTCTTCTACGGTCGCTGATGGATCAAGATCTTTGTACTACTAGCCTGTTTGATTTTCACCAATATCTATGAGTAGTTAAGGGGAGGCAATGACCTCGTGGTATGATTGCTGGACTGTTAATCCAGAGACCTGGATAACGTTCTGGGGACCTGGGTTTGAATCCTGTCATGGCAGATGGTGGAATTTGATTTCAATGAAATATCTGGAATGAAGAATCTAATGATGACTGTGAATCTATTGTTGATTGTTGGAAAAAACCATCTGGTTCAATAATGTCCTTTAGAGAAGGAAACTGTCATCCTTAACTGGACTGGCCTATATGTGACTCCAGACCCACAGCAATGTGGTTGACTCTGATCTGCCTTCTGGGCAGTTAGAGGTGGGAAATAAATGCTGCCTGGCCAGCAATGTCTTCATCCCATTAATGAATAAAGAACAGTATTAGGCAGCTATCTAACCGTAACAAAAACGTACAGGCATGATTTTGTTAAAGTGTCCCAAATCATTTTTGATAAAGGATCAGTGCTTTGCAAGTTTATTTTTTAAGTTGCTGCTGGAATTGCTACGTGTTTTCATAGTCTCAGCACTTGCACATTTCGTTTTTCTGCCAAAGCTCAAGTCATAATTTCATGCATTGAAATTGTCTATGCTTCAGTGCAGGGGAAACTGGAGGAGAACAGGAATGAGATTGAAGAGACCATAGTGCTTGGAAGTGATGTTGATGTTATTATGATAATAAGCAGACATCACAATAAAAGAGGATTCTGAATAGATGCCCAGACACTTAATAGTTAATACATCTAAATAAACATTTAAAATAAACACATAGGCCAAATAACATTAAAAATGTGTTCATTTCAATCACAACCTTATACAAGTCTGCACAATTTGTAGCTCTTAAGTAGTTCCAGATTTCATTCATTCAGTGTCATTTACATTCAGTAGAATGTTTCCAGTGTCATTAGTTAACGGGTAGTGCGGTGGAAGGGTTTTTAGTTTGAAGTTCTTACAAAGCAACAGCTTGGTCATGAAAAGCTGCTTTGCCTTGTCCTCGAGAGCACAGTGAAGGAAATAATTTTGCACAATCAATGTGAATTTTACAACGAGCTACACTGACATGTTTTGCGGGATATATGATGGGTGCCAAAAATGTGCACCAAGGTGAGTGAGAGTGTGAGTTGCTGGGAATTAGTGTGTGACTTGTAGAGCAGACCCCTCCAAAAGATAATCATGTCAAGGACCATGTTGTTAATAAGACCACCTACAAATGCAAACAGATTGAAGAGCTGGAGTCCTGCTGCAAGAGCAACACTTTCCCTCTGTCAGTTTGCGTCACATTACTGATAGAGCTCATCATCAGGCTCTACAGTTCCGTAAATTATAATTCCAAACATACTTGCCATTATCTTTAGCAGAATTTTCACATATATTGCTTCTAACCTAGTCAGGCACCTTGTCTTGCTGATTTATTGATCTAACCACTCATATGGGTATAATCTTCAACTCATCTTGATGGTTGAATTGGTTTCATTTCTGGCAGAGGTTGATACAGTAACCTGCATAGCAATATGTGGCATAATTTTCATCCATCAAAGATGTACAGTGCAATGCTGAACAAATTGTTTTTCACTAATAGTTATTTACACCTATATCCACAATTCAAGGATGACAAAAGGATGCTCATTGCATTTATGAATAAAGCAGTGAGCTTTACTACAATTATCAAACCCATGAATTGCTTATCAAAGGATTAGTACCACAAAACTATTAGAATTAAATTAAAATGTCAATTCTTCTTATAAAGCAGGGGAATTAAAATCAGATCCTGACAGTTTAAGTCCAAGAGTTTAGAGTGTTTTCTTGATATTGGTAAACATTAAAGACAATTAACCAATGGTTAAATCAATACGAAAGTCTCCAAGCAGATTTTCATAACTCCTGTAATAGTGTATTGGATTTGTCAAGATTTGTGTAAGCAATAAATTCTGGACGGAGCACTGAGGCCAAACAAATATAATTCTTTCCGGAATGTGAAACTAGTATTTTCCGTGCAGGCAGCTTCTGTAGTCTTTCTCTTCTCAGCCCTTCATAGTTTTTTTGTTCTACTTGTTTAACGTGCTAGTTGCTACCGAAGAGGCTTTTCTCACTTTTTATTTCAATGTGATGCCGAGCAACTGCATTTTAAACAGGTCTGTTGGCTGCTAGCCTTTTTTTATTCCAGCATGGTTTTAGCATAAACTCTACACCTGATTCTTAACATCAATAGCAAACACTTATTATTTTGAATAATTTCTCTCAGGACTTTTTTTTTTCACCTGCACACTCTGCACTTGTGAGTTAACATTCAAATATGCAGGAACATCCTGAGCTCCACCAAATTAGAGTTGTAATACTTGATATTTATAAACCATTATGCAGATTTCTGATGTTCCTGGAATTAATCATGAACTGCTTTTGCTAAGATGTTGATCGCTTTATCATTTACAAAATAATTGTGCTGCACCTCGCGTATTCAATATTGGAAGTGTCAAATATGCAAAATGCAATTATTTTTGTAGTTTTCTGGCTCAGGTTTCACATCAGAAGTGGCCTTTTAAACAAAGATATTTAGAAAGGGGATAGAAACCAGTTGTTTGCTGCTAATTTACTCTGACCTAACTGTACAGGTCTTATTCCAACAAGTGGAGCTGAAATTTTATGAGGAGATGCCAATCCAAAGGCAGATTTCCCAATTAGCTGCTAATTGGCTTCAGGACATGGCTACTTTGAGCATGACTGTATTGAAAGATCTTGAACATAGGTCTTAAAGGAACAGAGTTAAGGGAAGAGAAACATCACTTCAACAGCCAAAGTTCACAGCTGTGCTGCCAAACTGAGATTGATAGTGAGCAGCACCACATCATATCAACAAACTAAAAAAAAATCCTTTCTGGCAGCTGTTCTAATGTAGACGGTCATAGTTAGTTGGTGTTGTGTAATGCTGATCACATGATTGTTTAGGCTTAAAATTGTTGAACCATATTTGAATCCATGTGTTTTCTTTTTCACTGAAGGACAATTTACATTTGGGCTCCCATAAAGTGGACTGAAAAGCTGTTTAAATTAGAACCAGAAGTAGTCCAGATTAATAATAGTTCCACCCATTACCATCCCAGTGTTCAGATCAGCTTGGACAGCAGTATTTAGTGGAATGCTGATAGTTTGACCATAAAATGAAATCAGAACTGATCTTAAAACAAAAAACTATGGGTGTTGGAAATCTCAAACAAAATCAGAAATCACTGGAGAAGCTCAGCAGAACTGGCAGCATCTGGCAGATTCTGAAGAAGGGTCACTGGATCCGAACGTTAACTCTGCTTTCTCTCCACAGATACTGTTAAACCTGCTGAGTTTCTCGAGCAATTTCTGTTTTTTTTTGCTTCAGAGCTGATCTTAGGTGTGGTTTGCTTCTGATATAATTGATTTTGTGTTGGTAATTTTAATAGTCAAAGTTCTTTTTCTTTTCTCATCCATTATACTCCTTCTGGAGAATAGAACAGCTTGTACTTCACACTCGACTCTGTAAATGTTATATATTCCACTTAACTTTACCCTTTAGTAACACATTTGAGCGCATCAAAATAACTTTCTTCTGAGATGTATTGTCTTTTCTTCCAGAATGAAAAATCAAAGAACAAAGAATTGTACAGCACAGGAACCTCCAGGCCTGTGCTGCCACATGTTACCCTTCCATACTAAAACTGTCTTCACTTACAGGATCTGTATCCTTCCGTTCCCTTCTGATTCATGCATGTGCTTCTTGAATGCTGCTATTGTGTCTGCTTCCACCACCTCCTTTGGCAATGCGTTCCAGGCACTTGCCACTCTTCATGTGAAAAACATGCCTCGTACATCTCTTTTCAACTTCCCCCCTCACACCTTGAACCTTTGTCCCCTAGTAATTGACTCCTACACTCTGGGAAAAATCCTCATATCTTCTACTCAATCCATGCCATTCACAATCTTATAAACTTCTATCAGATCGACACTCAACGTCCCACGTTCCAGTGAAAACAAACCAATCCATCCAACTTTTTCTATACCTTCTCCAAAACATCCACATGCTTCTGGTAGTGTGCTGACTAGAACTGTACACAAATCCTGCTTGGGAACGTTTATGTGACCAATAAGTTCAATTCCCTGACTAGAATTAGGACTGAGCTGATTATTTGGAAGCTCCACCCAGCTGGATTGTGCAGGGCAGGCTCACTTAAATATAATTAAAACATTTCAGCCACGCAGGGGGCTTTAGGGAACATGGGTGAGGATTCAATTCTACAATAAGCTTTATAGGAATACAATTGAACTGACACTTGATTGCTATGTATTCTTTTTCCATGATGTTGTAAACTTGCAAAAGCAAGTTGCTGTTAAGATGCAATGTGGCCAATACCACAACATAAGAAAAAGTATTAATTCATTTGGCTGTGCAACCTTCCTCAAACCAGAAACTTTTTACTTGCTTGATCTCTGGAACAGGTCTTTGGCAAGAAAATTTCAATCTTTCTACCAACTCCATCCTGCCTTTTTTTATAAAGAACAAAGAATAAGGAACAATACAGCACAGGAACAGGCCCTCGGCCCTCCAAGCCTGCACCGCCACATTTTACCCTTCCATACTAAAACCCATTGTCACTTACAGGATCCGTGACCTTCTATTCCCTAAATCCTATTCAAAAAGGGAAACCTCAACATTCTAAAATTGATTATTTACTATTCTCTTCAGGATCTCTTTAAAGACATTGGTCATTTTGCAGGCAATTCTATTTGCCAGCTACAGTGCAGCTTTAAGACAATCATTGATCCTTTAAGATATCCCAGTGACAGAAAATTAGTCCCTTTGCTACTTGAAATGGGAGCAGTGTAATGTTCTGCTAAGGAGTTAACTTCATTTAATGGTATTAAGCAGGCAGGACAAATAGATCCACAAGCACAATTTTGGGTCTTAAATTCCAGAAGAGTAACTCAATGAATCTGCTCCAAGTGACATAAACTGCATTTGCTTGCACCAAAGATGTAAATCTAAAAAAAAGTGGGGAATAAATGTTTGTATTTAAATAGGTAACCCCAAAATACGGCTGATTTTGGCTCTTGAGCATCATTTAATTAGTACCACTGTTGAGATTTTAAAGTTTGGGCAGTTGTGCTCTTGAGCAAACCATTAAAGGGAGGGTAAAATCAGGATGCATTAACATGGAAAGGGAGCATTATCACAAAGGACACAATCAGGATAGAGATTGTCTAACGAATTGGGAAGAGGTAGGAAAACAGTAGCTCACAGATTTCATATGGGGTGAAGGGAAGTGCATATTGACTTTTCAACTCCCTATTCAAGTCAGTTTATATTTTAAAACTTAGTTTTTTTATATAGTGAAAGTCTGCATTGTTTTCTTTCCCATCTTATAGATTGCACGCGCCAAGCAAGTTTATTTGAGGGAACCAGGCACTTGCTTCAGGAATGGGCAGTGGATGCCTACGATGGTGCCCACAGCAACATGGTGAGAAAGGCAATTCAAATTTATAATGAGCGCTTAATTCTCACCTACCGTATTGAGCACCATTTTACTGCCAAAAAAAATGACGTTGTTGAATTTCTAATTAATACTCAAGTCAGCAGCTCTGATTCAGAGAGAATGGGTGGGAATGTGTCCAATCATCAGAACTGGATGGGAAGACTGAATGTTGGGCTTTCCTGCACGGTGTTGACTCACAGCAGGAGCATAACTTTATAGACAGGTTCCCTGCTCCTGGAGTTTAACTTGACTAACCAACTTTCTTACAATTGAGTGAAAATGTTGGAGAAGACACTAGGTAGGCCTAATCCACAACTTCAGGGAGAAGGAGATCAATCCCAGGAATGATGTGGATCTGGTTCCCAGGTCAAAGAGGTAACTGCTTCCAAATGAAATGGTGGGTTTTCTGATTGTTGGGTGTCTGCAGCTATGGACAATCCCATTGGAAGAATGGTGTTAATATAAGGGTCATTGATTATGGTGGTAGGGAGTTTCTGGGTGTGACAGCAGTACATTGAGGTGAAAGGCTCTTACTCCTCCTAGTTCACAGGGTTTGCTTCCCAGGGCTGTCTTTGCCTTGCTGCTATCACCTTGTTGTCCAAAACCTAATTGATTACATTAATAGGATGTTCACTCAGACAAGCAGATTAAATCCAAAGATCCCTGCCTCATTACTATATCTAAAATAATGTCAACACCAAACTACCTCTTGGGGGTGGATTTGCTACCCACCCCCTGTACCTCCTGAGCAAAATCTTCAGCTTGTAGGAAGTAAAATTTGAGCTGCTTTACAAGAGTTTTCTATCTGTTGCTTGTTAACCTAAGCCCATCAGTCTCACTGTGTAAAAATTCTTCCATTTCAAAATGAAATGTTTAAAATTCTGTTATTGGAATGGGAACAGTAGCTCCTCGAGTTTTGTGGGTTGGT
This sequence comes from Ginglymostoma cirratum, assembly GCA_024137785.1. Classification (NCBI taxonomy): domain Eukaryota; kingdom Metazoa; phylum Chordata; class Chondrichthyes; order Orectolobiformes; family Ginglymostomatidae; genus Ginglymostoma; species Ginglymostoma cirratum. Next base: position 9,967,303 of record JAHRHZ010000079.1, on the reverse strand, counting down.
TGGGGGTTTGGTGGCAAATCAAAGTTTATATACTTACAATTACAATTCTGGTAAGCCTGTCTACTGTCTTTTGTTAATTTGCTGTTTTTAATAAATCGGGTTGAATATCAATTTACAGAGAAGAATCAAAAAGTTTGTGTGGGTTCTGAAAACAACGGTTGTGCCTCAACTTTCAGGTCATTAGTTCCTCAGCAAGAACAATTTCCAACGATATATTTAATGCTGTCTTTATATTCCAAATAAAACATTTAATAGTGTTTCTGTTAGCACTGTACCTTGGATTGATTGCAGCAAATATTCTTGGAACATAACAAATGGTTAGACAAGGGTCACCCAATGTAATATTTTACTTCCTCTGTCATTTTCCTCTACTGCCCTTCTAGCTTAAGCTGAAATTGTCAACATTTTTTTAAATACAGCAAGTGGTGGTCAGTTTTGGAGCCCCACCCAGGCAATCTTTACTAATGGACTCGCTTCGAGTGGTTCTTGGAGTAATGGAATGAGCTAAATTATGTTCTTATTTGATGTCTACTCAAGTGAGCTTGGTATGCAAGACAGCAGTCTGGAATTGGAATGCAAGCTAATTTTTCACTACCCACCCAAAAGATGCTAATGGTCAACTGAGATCAGTTAACTGCAGGTAAATGCTGGACTTTCCTTCTCTTTAAGACTTTATTAATTGCTGGATACAATAAGAGAACCTACATTTCAGTATTTTATAAGCAGCTTTAAATATTGAACATTTCTCCATGTTAATATGATGTTAGCATTTATTCTATTGTTTATTCAACCATTAATAATTCTTGGAAATCATGCAATAATAACATATGGCTATGGTTTCACTAAGTTTCACTTACCAAGCCAAGACAGATAATATAGGGAGTTATTTCTCAAGTCTATGTGCACAATATGACAAGATGAGAGCTAAACAGGTAAGCCACAGATTACAGTCACTTAGTAAGGAATATGTTCAGCTCTAATTTTTATTTCTAAATACAAATCATGTGTGATAGAAAAAGTATTACTAAATGTTCTTGTTGAAAAAAAATGGAAAAGCACTTTCACTCAAAGAAATTCATTCAAAAATACATGTTTAATTTATTACATTAAACAGAAACCTAAAATTATATCAACAATACACCCTCCTTCATTCCACGTTTGTTGTTTAATCTCAAATATAATGTGGAGGTAAAATGGATTCAGGGAATAATATTTTCTTTTTAATCTAAGCTAGTGATTGACAAACAACTTCAGACTCCAAAATTATCTGAAAATGCTTGACTGAAGCACTCAAAAATGAAGTAGAATTTCTGAAGAAAGGGTTAACTCTGTTTATGACTCTGCAGATCCTATCTGACCTATTGGTTATTTCCAGTTAGCATTTTTGGTTTTATTTTGGATTTCCAGCACCTAAGCTATGTTGCACAAATGTTAACAGACTTGAATAGATATACAGAGCCTGTACAATTTAACGACAGATCTCCATGTTCTAGAATTTGAAACAAGCATTGCAGACACAAACCTTTCAAGTCAGTATTAACATGTAATAGATGTAGTACCTTTGTAGCTCCCTTAAAGTAGCGGAAATCTTCAAGCTGTGGCCCAACACATACAGAGTAGCTAAGATATCAGCCCATTGAACCAACTCGCCCAGTGGGCCACCTTTCGACACCACAGGGCTGAAAACATCGCCTGCTTCCTCCGTCAAGAAACCCAGGTGAACCAAGATCTGTGGAAGATAGAAATTCCACACAGTAAGTTTTCAGAGATTTTTGAGCTAGGCAGATGTTAATCATTCAATTTAGCATTATTTAATCAATGTGAGTTAGCAATCTGGATCTAATCTATGTAATTTCTGCCATGATTTCCTTTTCTAGAGAGCTAAGAGTTGAAGGGTTCATGCTACAGTGAAGCTCTGAGTTGAATCACTGAGCTGTGCTGCCATATTTCTTGGCTTTTATTTCACAGTATCTGCATTCACATAGCACAGAGGTTGACTGCAGAGGTCATTGAAACTCCAAATTTGCACAATAATTAATTGAGAGACCTTTACGTTTCATGTTTATTGCTTTAATTTTGTCTGTGTGCATGTTTTCTTTTGCATGTTGAACCATTCAAGTACAATGCAAAGTATATCACATTCACCACTGCTTGAATTGTATATCAGTCTTGCCTGGCCTTTCTGTATAGATCAGTAAGGATCAATAAACTGTTAATGAAATGTCAATTTAATATAAATAAAGCGTGTTAAAGAGGCATTCTTATTTGATATGTAAGTTTCAAACAGAATACAGTAGTAACATGAATAATGATTCAATAATATTGCAGCACGATTAACTACGTATAGGAATAGAAAATTTTCATCTTGGTTTTAATGAAACATTTGCTAAGTCATTGTGCAGGTCTGCAATGCAATAGATGTGCCATCTGGAATAGCACCACCTGGATCTTACAGGCACTAATATTTCATTTTGAGACAACATTTCCCTCCCCCAACGTCCTCCCTCTTTGAAGGAGATAGAATTACACAAATTGGGCTGTGTTGCAGACCTCAGATATGAATAATCAGTGAATACAAACCAAACGCTACAGTCAGAGAGGAAGGAAAAAACCAGCGTAGTAACAGCTGGGATTCTACCCACTGGTAGTCAATCAGAAAATGCTATTGTCAGGTGCCTGGAGGCTCCCCAGCCCCAGCCAAATATGATTCATTTGGGGAGAACAGAAGGAAGGAAAGAAATTCTTCAGAAGGAAAGAGTCATTTTTGCAAAAAAAAAACAAAAGAGGATGTAGTTTTACAGCTAAATTGTGTGATATGTAAATTAGATTAAAAGCTCCACCACTGGAGGCCTTGAACTACGTAACAATTCAAAGCACTCAAAGTGAGTTATGGTCACTGAGTAGATGAATATTGGAAATCCTTTTTACAGTACTATTTTCTATTGCCACATGGTTTGTGGCTCCAGATCCTATTGTGCACATTGGAGAGATGGTCATCATGTCTCTTGGTAATGTGTGGCCTGTAATTTGTTCTCCTAAAAGTGACTGCTGCTTGACTAAAATTATTTCAGCAAAATGTTATATTTACACTGTTCTACATAATACTGCTCTCTGCAAATATACCTCTCACTAGTACAAACTATTCCACTCTTACTTCACAGTCTTTTCACATAACTGATGCTACAATACGTTCATCTCTATCTCCTAAACATAACTATTCCCCTTATATGACACTACTGACAACCATCACTGAGAAACATTACAAGATACATACTGCCATCCCACATTAATTTTCCAATGTATATGTGACCAAATTAAAAGATATTAATATATAACTAGTCAATTCAGAGTAATATTGCACATGGAGACAAGACCAAATATAATTTAAAGTGGAGAAGAATAAGAAGATAGTGATTTAGGCAGTTACAGTTGAGAGGTGAAACAGGGTTGAGGTGGGGGGACCGGAATATTTAAAATTGGGTACACAAGTACAATTTAATCATACATTCTGTCCTATTTTAGTCAATACATCGTTCTGATATTGTTAACAATATTTTAAATAGCAAACCTCATTGCAATCTGCAGGACAGAAACATGGAGTTGTGTGGGGCACAGCAATTCCACTGCCCTGCATTCTCAGGAGGTAGGAGACTCAAAACTGTCATGCTACAGTAGCATCACTGGCTGGAGAGTGTAATATTACAGTGTGACATATTTCCATATATAGTTTCCATTTAAATATGGGAGTGGAACATAACCAAAATTTGACTGGAAATGCAATTAGCTGGCAAAATTTTAATACATAGTCACTAAATTTTTGTTCATGTACAAAAGGCAATAAAATCAAGTCTTATGCTTTAAGTGGTGATGGATTCACACAAAAATTATCTTTGTCTTGCATATTGATATTGACTAATATAAAGACACAAATACACAAGAAATTATAAATTGTCCCTAGACTATTTCATTATTCTCCATTTTTAGAATCATAAAACAGATCGACAGAATCATGAAATAGTATAGTACGGAAGGAGGCCACTCCTATTTCTATGAAGAATGTGCCATTTATAAAGACCACATCTTTTTATATTTCTTTGTTTTGGATTGTGAACCAAGGTAGTAAAATGCTTGCTTTAAACCAAGGACTGTGAATCGGTTTACAGTATCAGAACCAGTTGGGGAGACCAGGATTTATCAGCGCGGTAACAACTGTCTGTCTGGTTCTAGGACAGGTGGTCAGGTTGTACGTGAAAAATATAGGAGCAGAAGGCCTGCAGACTGAAAAAGGCAGTATCTGTGCTTCCCTGCTGTCTATTGTGACATAACTAAAACCTGAAAGTTAGCAAGCTATTCTATCTCCCTCCTTTCCACAAACTGTTGTCTCTAACCAGTAACTGAGAAAACAAAAAAAAACAATGTGTCTACCACCACCCCCAATCCTCCAGTCATGTTTCCAGCAAAGAATTGAAGGACTTTGATATGATGATTGGAGGTCAGAAGGACTTGGAAGAAGCAAAAGGTTCACCTTATTGAATCTTTGGATTTGTGCCAGTAAGGAGTTTTCCCCATATCTTTACCTCCACCCATAATAGCCAGGTTTGTTAGATAGTCTAATCATTAATTGGTATTTCATGTTTTTGTTTGCCTGTCACTAGAATTGATTTATTTGTAATAAATAATAGATCATGTTAAGTACAGAAGCCTGGTCAGTGTTTTCTATTAACTTGAGTCAATCAGACAGATAAATCAGGGAACTTCGAGTAATTTGAATAAATCTTTATTTTTGTGATGACCCTGGCAATAGTAGCGCTCGAGTACTTCCCCTAAAGGATCATGACATATTCTGCAAGAAAATGGAATTGTGTTGTCTGAGGTCAGATACATTGGGCTGAATTTTCTCAGCCCGGATTAACATGGGCAATGCTGAGTCAGTGAGAAAATATGATTAGAACAGAAAAATGACATTTTCAACTTATTCTCCAAGAAGGTCTAATTCTACAACCAGCTTTTGAAAGGTAATGTAAGAACCTTGTTGACGTGTGGAAAGAAGCCTATTTTGTCTGCATTTATATCTAATTAGTACCAAACACTGACTCATTTACATGCAAATTCCTATTCCTGCTGAAGCCAGATGACACCAATTTCAACACAACAATCAGAGTAGGTATCTGGAAGCTCCAGCTTGCTGGCTGCTCCTCTGGGCCTCCACCTTGGACAGCAGTCTCAAAAATCAGAGGACATGCTTCATGGGCAGTGACAGGCTGCATTGTTTGCGTACAGATATTTGCACTGGCCATGCACCAGCCTCACCACAGGTCATCTCTGACCCAATTAAAATACAGTTTTCCAATTCAAAACTGTACTTTTCAGAGTGCTGGTGCCTTTCATTTTAATGCTGCTTCCAGGACGTTTTGCCCACAGGAACAAACACCCACCTCATGGATTGGTTCAGGTTCTACCTCAGGGCTCCTCAATCATTCCCTTAGCTCTCAATCACTTTGCACCTACTTGGTTGCTCACAGTATCTCTCCATGTCTTATCTTGCATTGCGTTTTTGAGCTTTGTCACCTCATATTAGAATTTAAAGATTCACAGTTCTTCTGTCTTGCCTTGACTTATAGCACAGAGACAAAATCAAGCAGCTTGACCTGGTTGTCAGCAATCATCAGTCAAGGGGATGGACATATTATTCTATGGCTCTGTACAATATTAATATCATACAGATCTATGACTCTATGGCTCTTTGAGTTGTCTTTGGTCAAGTCAGGGGTCCTATTGTCAGTCTGTGTTCCTACCACAGTTATAAAGGGGCAAGGTCCAATCTCAATCCAGGGGCTTCAACGTTGTCAGTCTGCCATTTGGGATGATCAGCGTCAGGAGTTTCATTTCACTGGAGTCTGGGAAGTCAGCCATGGTCAGTCCTGCAGATCCAATCCAACTAGTCCAGAGAGTCACAGTAAATCAGTCAGGGAGCGGCACAGATTTCACTCAGGGATCCTGTCTCTGATTAGTTCAATGGGGGTGGGCCACAGTCTGTCCTGGGCGTGTGCTCAGTGAAAATCAACAGGGTTATGAGGGGCCATTGCTCTGGTAGAAATGTCGGGGAAGTCAGTTGTAAGGATTTAGAACCATCATGGTGAGATGCAGAGGGGACAATAATTGTGAAGAAGGGCACTCAACATACAGCTGTGGGAGGTGATAGTGCATTCGAGGACTTTGGTTACTGAAGGTGTATGGGGGATCATTGACAGTCAGAACAACTCTGCCGTGCCAATCATTGTGTTGCTCTGCCCCAGCCACACCAATGCCAATGTGTAGGACCAGGGCTCAGGGGTAATGATGGACATAAAGACTTAAAGGTTTGGATTTGAACATGTGCAGGCTCAGGATACTGTTAGCCAGAAGTGCAAGGAAGAAAGGAAAATGCAGGTTCAGGGAGTGACCTCATCATTATCAGACTGAGCCTGTGACTCACTGTGTCAACAGAAACAGAAGTTGCTGGAAAAGCTCAACAAGTCTGCAGCATCTGTGAAGAAAAATCAGAGTTAATGTTTCAGGTCTGGTCATCTTTCCTCAGAATGGGAGAGAGGAAACCAGCATGCTGTTTCTCACTGGACCCGAAATATTAACGCTGATTTTTCTTCACAGATGCTGCAGACTTGCTAATATTTTCCAGCAACTTCTGTTTTTGTTCCTGATTTATAGCATCTGCGGTTGTTTAGGTTGTTACACATTACACCAAGCCTGATCTGTATTGCCTTTCACCCTCATCCGAATGCAAACATGCAATGAAAATACAAACTGGCTGTGAACACACTGGAGTGGGTATAAAGAGATTCTTTTTGCTTGTCTGAGCACACAAGATCTACTTATGAGTGATGTGAGGCTCTTCAAGGGGCTCAATTAATACATTAGTTGTGCATTTTCACGGTAAATATTGAAGACGTCTGTAACAATAACAATGCTAAAAGCATGCAGTATCCAATGTAAGGGATACAAATCCTGAACACATGCAGTCTTGGCCTGACATTACAGATTGATTATAGACCCCTCTGTCAAGCAAAAGTAATCACAGATGACCTTAAGAGTCACTTGCAGGTAACAATTCACAAAAACAATCCAAGATCTCATAAGATAAAGAGGCACACAGAACTGGTTTCCTCTCACCTTCAATGGCTTGTGATTGATAAGTTGCTATTATGTGATATGCCACCTTTCTTGGCTGGTGTGAGGCTGGATAGACAATGTTTCAGTAACGCAGTACATCTACTATGTTCGTGTGACATGGTTTGTATTGTATAATCAGAATAACCTCTCTGTCTTAATGGTCGGTGCAGATGGATCCCATGGCCTACTTTGTCAGTATCCTCCATATCACTGTATGAAGGACCATGCTAAACCATCAGGTGAGCAGTGAGCATTCACATCACTCATTCATCACTAAGAACTTGTTCTATTTCTAATGAGCCCCACACAGGTTCATTGGAACCATGACCAATGGAGCCAGTCATAGTAGGGTTATCCTTGCTGTGACCATGATGTTAGACAGGCATAGACTAATAGAGGACGACATGATGTGCCACCCAGCCCCAGGACCCGCAGCAACCTCCGGTGGCTGCGAAACAGCTTCTGCATGAAAAAGTCATTACAGCAGTTCCCTTCAAAATGTGGTGGAGATCCAGAGGCTATTGCCTTGGGTGTCATCACCTCTGGATGCACAAGGCACATTGCTGCTGCAGACTGAGGATGTCCCAGGTCACTCTCACAGAACAAAGCCAACAACTGATGATGGACTTAATACCTGAAGGTCATCCTATCCCAGTGGATACTGAGGTCACAGCTACACTAAACTTGTATGCAACTGGCTGCTGCCAAGGATCCACTAGGGTGTCTGTGTGGGATCTCTCAACCTGCAACCCACAAAGGTGTTAGCAATGCTAGCAATGTTAGCAAGATCATACGGTTTCATCTTGTTTCTCCATGATGAGGTCAGTGCTATAGCCAGGCAGTAAGCTTTACCAACATAGTTAGCATCCTTCTTGTACTGGGATCTATCGTCTATGCAGACATCATGTTGAGACCATCATCATACAGCAGATTTCATCAAGAGAAAAAGATTCCATTCCATCAATGTGCAAGTCATCTGTGATCGTCATTGTTGCTTTGTAAAAGTTTACACCAGGTTTACCCTGGGAGCCACCATGATGCCTACCTCCTTGAGAACTCTCATGTTTCTCGCTTATTTCAAGGACACAATGCCTTATAAAGTTTATACTCAGAGACCAGGGCTACCTTCTGCAACCATGGATGATGACCCCGTCGTTCAGCCTGTTTGAGGCCAAGAATATATACAAAGCCACTCATTCTTCCACCAGGGCTATTGGAGTGCAAAAAATAGGACAGCAGGCAAGGAGGGGATACGATTGCCACTAATAAGCTGGAAGAAGAACAAGAGTCTTCTGGGAGGAAGATGAGGAGGTTGAACAGGATGAATACCACCTTCAGTTTGATACAGAGCTGCAGTGCAACAAGCCAGGCAGAACTTATTATGGTTCCAGTAGACATGAGCTGGGTGCTGTTTTTACTCAGTGACTGTAGATTCGTTGTTGCTCAAAAATCAAACATTGTCTGTTTCCAGAAGCAAATGCAACTTTACAGTAATTGTTTTTTCTTTTCTTTACTGCTGTTCAATAAAAGTTAACATTTCCAACCATTTGAAGGCTTCCCAGCTTGTAACGTTCCCACTTTCAAGGAGAAGATGTCATGCTGGGCTTTAGGGAAAGAGTAGCAGTCCCTCAGATAGTATCCATGGCACTAAATGATGGATAGCTTGTGTAACTGTACTTTTGTTGCTGCAATTACAATTAGAGGCGATCAGACTCAGTATGTAAAATAGCAACACATTGACGAATGTGAGCTAATATTTACAACAAATGGTGGTCTATTCCACCAATGTGTTCTCATTCCCCTCCCACTATGTGCACTGTGAAGGGCAGCTCCTGGCTGATAGTACTTGACCTGGTACACAGCTAAGCTTTAAATATGTTGGTGGCCCTGGAAATCCCAGGAGGTCTTGGTAGTGATGAATATTTCCAATATCGGCGAGTGTACAATAGAACATGAGGTAACACAGAGACACTTTGTATAATAATGAGGCAAGCAGTGGAAAATAATTTAAGTTAAATCACTGGAGGTCATGGAGAGAAACTCTCCATGAAAATCCCTTAAGTTGCCAGCCAATTTTTAACAAAGTTCAGTCAAATACTTCAATCCATTATGACTCTTTTTCAGAGTTCTGAAGAGTTTTATTGGACTTGAAATGTTAGATACTTAGTTATTGGTCAGACGTGATAGGTCAAGTGGCTTCCTATATTGTCTCACTCTTTGATGTTATGGTCATGATATGTTAGTTATTTCATTAAATACAAAAGCAATGACTTAGTTTTCTAGCCTGTACTTTAAATTACAGTAATCCAAGCCTTCCGTTGTAATATAGTGATTGCAGAAATGCATTCTCAAAGTTGTTTTGCAGGACTCATTTGAAGCCCAAATGCATTGACTACATAGGGATTGCCTGTGAAGTTTAAACTTCTGATAGATAATTCAAAACATTTGGAGCCCTCTGAAAAAGTCTCCGACTCTGAGTTAGAGTCAGAAATTTTAGAAGATTCTGACTCATTTACCCAAATAGTCAGCATGGCAATAGTTAGCCTAGACTTAGCCTAACTAAAGACTGCTCTAACTTCTGGATAACAATAAAACTGACTTACTGCTGGCCCTCCATTAAGCCCGCCACTTCAACCCACACCGTGAAAGAACAACATCCCCTGACCTGACCCTGTACCCCCACAATCTGACCTGAACCCGACTTGACTCCCATCCCAACCAACCCTAACCTCTTATTTAGCCACCATCCACCTTAAACTCTCATCAACTCACCTACTAACTGACCTACTCATTCATCTGCCACCCTACTCCCTCACCTACTTGCCTGCACCCAACCACTTAACCCACCTGCTACCTGCACCTCAAAGGATAAGAACCTTCCGTATTATCCTAATTATTTTGTTTGTGTAAAATATTTTACACTGTCTTGCTTGCTTAATAAATTCTAATTGTTTCATAAATACTTACTAGGAAAGGCAAAATCAAGTACCCTACTGTTATAAATTAGAATACATAACTTAGAGTTTTTAGGTAAAAGTGACTGATAGCTTAGAAACCCTAAGTTTTATACCTGCCATCCTACTCCTTCACCAGCATGCAACCTACCCTCTCATCTACACATGGAGCATCCTGCACCTATACTCACTAACGTTACACACACATACCTTCTCTTTGAAACTAGGCAGAGACTTTGAGACCTTTAAACCCTGGAATATGGCAGCTACAAGTGTAGGAAGGGAGTGCAGTTTGGTCTCTAGTACTGAACTACACCATGCTGAAGGCTCCCAGTCAAGGGCACTCCATGTTTCTCAAGATTTGAAATTTGGAGTAGAAACGCAGTGCTCGAGGGCCAGGGGAAGTAAAAAAAAGAGCAGGTGGGCAATCTGACAGTGACTGCCACTTATTGGAAGATTCAGCCTATGGTGTTGGATAACCTTCTGACATTATCAACAGGTTAATTAAAAATACCACTCACCTATCATATAAACAAGAAAATATAATAAAATGCTAATCAGCAATGTTTGAAACTCGCAACTATTCACTAGCAACTTCCGACTCTGAGGATAATATGTAAATGTAACATATTGTTCATGTTTCATGAGTCCTGACAGACCGCTGGCACCTTGCTCAGGTGAGTATCCTTATTTATGAGTTTAGATAGTAAGTGTTGGCCTCCTATCCGATGATGGACATGTATCATTGAAAAAGATTATTCATGCGACTTTTATCAGATACATAATTTCCAGGGATTTTTTGTCCCCAATCCTCCTTGGTTGTCTTGAAGAGCAGCAATCTGGTAGATAATTCCTGGCCCTTTGCTAGCCCAAAGCACTGAGGTTAATCAAAATATCCATCTGTGTAAGGAACTGAGAGCAACTACAGTAAAAGAGCAAGCTATAAATAAAACAAATGTGTTCTGTGGTGTGCGGTTTAGGGCCATACCATGTGGTGCATTTAGTCGCTAAGTATGGTCATGCAAATGCACAAGGCATTCAAAGGAAACTACAATTATTGAAGCTCACTTATAGCTGTCATGTTTGATACTTTTAAGTTATCGCCGTGAACTCTTGTTTAGCAACATTCATTTTCTCAATCATTGCAGCTCCTTTAAAGGACAAAAAGTTATATGTGTACTTTCTAGCAGTAAACAGGTGAGAGACCGAGGAGAAAAAATAGCAGATTAGCACTTGACAGAATAAAAGCATCTATAAGGGCATTACCTCTGTTGATTTAATGAAAATAAATCTTATACACCTATAATTAAGAGAAACACTACCTAGCAAGATGAAAACATTCATGAATGGGCTGAAATAAAACAAAGAACTGTAGATGCTGGAGATGTAAAACAAAAACAGAAATTGCTGGAGAAACTCAGCAGGCCTGGCAGCATCGGTGGGAAGAAAGCAGAATTAACGTTTCAAGTCCGGTGACTCTGCATCAGAATTGAGTGGACTGAATTGTTTAAACCACTTCATATAAATAACACAGTATGGAGCAGTGGACTGAATTGTTTAAACCACTTCATATAAATAACACAGTATGGAGCTGGCGGAACACAGCAGGCTAGGCAGCATCGGAGGACCAGGAAAGTTAATGTTTCAGGTTGGAACCCTTCTTCAGAAATGGAGAGGAGGAAAGGAGCTCAAAATAAATAGAGAGGAGGGGTGGGGCTGGGGAAGGTAGCTGGGATGGTGATAGGTGAGTGTAGGCAGGGAATGGTGGAGATTGGTCAGTGAGATGAGAGGAGCGAACAGGTGAGAGAAGATGAACCTGTTATTTGCCTATTCTTATGCAAAGTACATATTTTGATGGCTGAACTAGTGAACAATGAAAAGTGCTTGCAAACTTGCCTTTTTTGTAATTCATCTCTGGGATATGGGTATCATTGACTGGGCAAGCATTTATTGCCCAACTCTAGTTGTCCTTGAGAAGATGGTGGTGAGCTGACTTCTTGAACTGATGCAGTCCCTGTGCCGTAGGTAGACACACAATGCAGTTAGGGAGGGAATTCCAGGATTTCGACCCAACGACAATGAAGGAACGGTGGTATATTTCTGAGTAAGAATGGTGAATGACTTGAGGGGATCTTGCAGGTGATTGTGTTCCCATATATCTACTTCCCTTGCCCTTCTTGATGGTAGTGGTCATAAAGTTGGAAGGTGCTATCTGAAGGTCTTTAGTAAATTTCTGTAGTGCTTCTTGTAGATAGTATACACTTCTGTTACTGAGCATCAATGGCGGAGGGAGTGATTGCTTGTGGATGTGGTGCCAATCAAACAGGAGATATATTAGAGATCATTTCATTTTCCATAAGAAAGTGGAACAAATTCCCTGCTGATTTAGGATCAATTGTCATTTTTAATAAAATGAGATCAATATCTGCTGAGAAGTATCTTTGAGGGCTATAAGAATACTTAATAATAATAATGCTTGATTTTTGTTTGACGTGGCAATTAGAAAGTAAACTACAGGATAAGCAGCTGAAGTGAGAAGGGATATGGACCTTTGATGAGGTTTTGATGGTATTTTCTAACTAAATTTTCTTGTATCTCTAGATTTCTTTACATATACGAAGAAGTTGAATGATACAGCACAGAGAATAAAACACGCCAGTAAATAACTTATCAAAGACAATACTCTTATTATATTGTGGCTAATCAGGTGTTGTGTATTTGATCAGAGTAATACCTGAATCTATACCATGCCTATTCAAATTTCAATGTCTATTCACCTTCTTCCGTTGCCTCTTTCTCATCTCAAGTTTCTCTTTGAGGCTCTGAACTGCTGAAATCCATTGTGTTGACAATCTCCGGATTCTCTTTTTCATAAATATTAGTGATTCCTTTCCACTGCCCATGAGTTCGAGAAGTTGTGTGAAGTCCATTCGATAGAATGCCTGCTGCTGTGAGAGAAAAGCAACAGTGAAATCACCACAAATAACAGTGACTGGGTTTCCTATTGACTCCACTTTGGATTATCTGAAGTTAGTATTTAACCAGCATAAACCTATTCTTTCCAAGCAGCATCCCAGTCTGTTGCAAATAATGTGTCAGTTGAAGGCACACTATTACACAGCACATCACAGGATTTTGTCATTTCCTTTGTCATTTTTCACCATTGTCCAACAAAAAAAGCACCAAAGCTTTCTATTGTGTGCAAAGATATTTTGGAAATGGAAACATGTGAGAGGATTCTATCTTTGTCCAGCCACAGTTGAAGCATTACATTTTCGGAAGGAAATGAGAACTATGAAAAGTGTACTGTTATGATTCACTGGAAAGATGCAGAGAATAAAAGGCTGTAGTAATAAGAATTGCTTGAAAATGTTGTCTTTCTTATTTGGAACAAAGTCTTAGGATGGAATCTAATAGAGTTTTTTTATACTTACACATATTTTTGAGAAGGTAAATAGTGAATAATTTAAGGAGTCAATAAAAAGAAACATAAACTCAATATTGTTATAAGCAATATAAAGGAACACATTCACATATGGAATACAATATGGACTTCCTTACCACAAGTGGCTATCAGGACAGAGTAAATCATCTTTAAAGCAAAAGCAGATAGATTTTTAAAACTAATAAATGTAACAATGAAAAGGAAAGATGACAAAGGTATGAAGAGATAGAGATAAAAACAAAGATAATCCCAACTGAAAATTTTTAGAGAAGGGAGTGGGCAACTCACACTCCCCCATAACAGAAAATTGATGGGCAGCTGATGGACCTCAAGGGAGTCCACCCCACTGCCATAGCAGGCTGCAAGTTAGCGAAAGTGGTAAAGATTGGGACTTTTGCTCCACGATGGAAGGAGGTCCACACCTCTGGAACTGTCCCCTTTCTGTTTGTCTTAGCTGCACCAAGAATGGGTATTTCCAGGTCTGCAACCAGTCTGATAAAGAGGGCCCAAGGGATCTGTGACTTGGACAGGGTGAGCATGTTGGGTGGAGAAGGTTTGCCTTTCTTAGAGAGGAGGACGAGGGGGTGAAGGGTGGGTTTTAGAGGATGTGCAAAGGGCATGCCCCCTGTATTATGGGTAGTATTTTGGGGGGAGGGTAAGAAGGAAATGGGTTGGGCACCTGTCTAATTTTATATGTTCCACCCTGTCTCCACAGAAAATATGGCCAGAAGAGATTTAAAATTGAGCTACGAGTATCAGCAAATGTGAATAGATCAAATTACACCTTCTATGTCATTTTTTTCTAAACAAAATAATAGTGGGAAATATAAGACTGTAAGAAATTGGAACAGGAGTAGGCCATTCAGCCCCTTGAACCTGGTCTGCCATCAGGTAGGATCATGGCTGCTCAGACATTTCTCATGGCCGCCTTCTTGCCTTTTGCCCAAAACCCTTGACTCCTCTACTGTTCAAGAATCTATCTACCTCAGCTTTAAATACATACAAGTACTCTGCCCCCACAACTGTCTGTGGCAAGGAGTTCCAAAGACTCTCACCCCTCTGAACAAAGAAATTCCTTGTTCTCTCAGTCTTAAGTTGGAGACCCTTAATTCTGAGACTTTGCCCTCTGGTCCTAGACTCTCCCAAGACAGAAAACATCCTCCCCACCTTTACCTGTCAAGCCTCTTAAGAATCCAATTTGTTTCAAACACTTCTCATTCTTCTAAATTCCGGTGAGTAAAGTCCCAACCTGTTTAGCCTTTGCTCATAAAACAATCCCTCCATACTGGGAATCATCCCCATGAATGTTCTCTGAACTGCCTCCAATGAAATGATATCTTTCCTTATATAAGGAGTCCAAAACTGCTCACAGTGTCCAGATGTGATCTCACCAGAACTTTGTTCCATTGCATTAAGACTTTGTATTCTAATAGTCCAACCCACTTAAGATAACGGCTATCATTCTACTAGCCTTCTTTATTACCTGCTGCACTTGTGTGCTAGCTTTCTGTGCTTCATGCACAAGTACCCCCAAGTCCCTTCCTTTTCTGCAATTTTTCTCCATTTAAGTAATACTGTGTTCTTTTGCTGTCCTTTCTGAAGTGAACAACTTCACACTTTCCCATATTATAAACCATTTGCCAACTTTTTGCCTCCTCTGCAAACAGTTTGTAACCCTCTTGAAATAGAAGCTACATTTATTTAGATGCACCATTGCATTGTTACATGCCCTTATCTACTCATAGACAGATACCCGTACATTCACTCAGCTACCATTGATTATTTTAGTGACTGGTTTAAAACTGTTAAAAAGAAGAGATAAGGAAAGAAAAACATACTTTTGTTTAAGTCCTCAATTTGCAACTTGAAGTTCTGTTTAATTAAATTATTTTATTAAGTTCAACCCAGAACCCAACATTACAGTTGATATTTTGCTGTGTAAGTCTTCATAAGGGAGCACCAGAAACATATCCACAATTTTTGATCTCAAAATTTCCCAAATGAGCTGGTACTATATAACCCTAACACTATTGTTCATATGTTCCATTCACATCCAAAAGGTGAACAATGGTGCTGTGATGACGATGGGTCAGAACCCGAAAATACAAAGGGCATTTTTAACCTTTAATTACAAACTGTGCCATTTTAAAAAGAGGACTGCAAAAAAAACGAGGTAACTGCAAATGCATAAAAATTATCTGTGGGACCAGTGGGCTGTAACACCTAAAGGTATCAAAGAAACTTCAAAACAGACTGCACTGTGATCTCTTACGACTACCATTAAATGACAGGCTAATGATACACCGCACAACAGTAAGCCAATCTCTGCAGATTATGTCCCAACTTCAGACACATTTTATTTTCATTTCAAGAATACACAAGTACAGGAGTTAAAAAGTTAGTTTTAATTCTACTGGAGTAGATCACTGGGACTGAACGCTCTTGAAGGTACCAGCCTGCTTTGGAGAATTTGTGAACTGTGAAGGTCACAAATGAAGAATTACCCCCTAGTTAGCCCTACTCTCATTCTGAGTGCTGCAAACCAGTTTAAAAGAAGAATCAAGACAAAGGAGCTTTAAACATCCTACAAAATCCAGAATCCAAAAAAAAACCTGTTTAATTACTAATGTCAATGGTACCAGTAACCTCGACTGCATTGGCTGCAAAGTTCAGTTATTTATGAGCTATTCAGAGAATGAACCAGGTATCTCTTTTTTTTAAACTTTTACCTTCTTGGACTCACCTCTTACTTTTAATTTGCATGTATTGTATTATGTTCCTAATTTATCTTGCATTTAGTATATAATAGTATATTGTTCTTAACTTAAGAAAGCCTAGCTAAATTGAGCCTTTTAAGAAAACCTTTTGAAGCTAAAGTTAACTTTGGTCTGGGAGAAAGGTATCCAGGAGGAAGGGATCCTTTTTGGCAAAAAGGCGAGGGGATGTGGTGAATGTAATGATTTTAATGAAGTCAACCCAGTGGACCTCATAGAATGAGTTCCCTGATTGGAGCTGTTAATCTAGTCCAATCAGGGAGCCTTGGTTGACAGATATAAAAGGGAGTGTCAGAGATTTGGTTGCCTGTCAGAGCTGGCTGTGAGTAAGCCACACTGGTGTCAAGTACTATGCGTGTGTAAATACAGGGTAACTCAGGAACGGGATACCAGCCTCTGTGGAGTCATTTCAGCAAATAAGAGAGGAGAGCTGGCTCATCTCTCCTCAGTCAGGAGCTTTACAGTTTGGGCTGTCCCATCTAGAACCATAATAAATTGTCACATCTCACCGGGGTCTGTTCGGAAAAGTAAATAGTTCTACTTCAGCCTGTAGCAGGTTGGTGGATGACAAAAATGACACAACTCCTCTTTGAGATGAAGGTGGTTTGGCCTAATTAGATACATGCATGAATCAAAATCTGGACTGTTGGCCAAGCTGTTTAAAGATGGACTTTGGTAAATAGTAAGGATCCTTACAGATGGAGGGTACTTGAAAGTGTGCCAGGTGTATCAGGTGCAAGTTGACCCACAAGTATTTAAGACCTGATTTGGCCCACTTGAAAATTCACGATATTCAGAAACCAAACACATCTTAGTACACTTGACTGATTATCCCACTTCATCAAAACAGGTAATGCCAAAAAATCAGAAATAAATCTATGAATAAGGGAATTTTGCATTCCTGTCATGTTTCTCTCACTACAGTAAATGAGTCAGAGATCTTTGAGAGATAGTATATGAAGAGTAGCAAACAAACTGATGAACATTTTTCAATCATATGCTCTTCAGGATGCTGTTCAATTGCTTGCCTTGCTAACTTAACTTGCTTAAAGGACCTTCAACATTTAAAGAAGGAATCAAAGGAGGTGTTGTTGGATTCCATGTGTTATGAATAATAAATAGTGGGCACTATTATCTCAAAGATGATTCCTATCTGTGATTCATATCAAGAAATATGATCAAATATTCAATACAAGATTAGGATTTAACCATAATGGTGCAAATTAATTAAACTGCAGTTTGCACTTTCAGTGGGTGTCAGCAGACACTGCCTTTTCTAAAGTTTTTTTTTAAGAAAGGCAATACATTGACTGATTCCCTGTTGCAATAACAATAAGATGACAAAATCAACCCCAAATTCTGAATTTTAAAATTCCTGAGGTCACCTCATTGAATTGATTATACGCTCCAGGTAAGCATTGGTGGGATGCACATAGTTGCAATATAGGTTGCTGGGTGGCTATTTGGTGTTAAAGAAAGGGATGTTAATCCTGGTCCTGCTGCTAGATAGGTCAATCACCATGATAGCATGAACAGGATAGCGCGCTTGTTGATTTTGTAGAGGTGGCAAAGAGTAGGCTGTAAGCAGAAGTGTTGAGGGCATAGTGACATTGCAGAGCTTTGCTGTGCTATTCTTACCCTCCAATTTAACGGTAGGTTTCTTTACAGTTGATTGTTAAATTGTGTAATTGTATCTGTGTTTATTCAAAACTAGTCCTCAATCATTGGCAGGCCATTTACCAAAGTCTGCAAATATAATTTTGTACTGAATCTCACTGAAATGTTTCCTTTTAACCTGCATGACAACTCAAGCATGAAATAATAATACTTTAAAAACAAGCAAAACTTAAGGAATAAAAATAAAACATTTTTACTACATAACATTTCAAATTTCAGAAATATTGGAAAATATATAATCAGAACACATATTAAAATTGTGCCTTAAATATAGCAAAAAATACAAACGAGGCATATTTAGTTTGATTTCCTTTAACCATGGAACTTCCTATGTTCTCGGTCCAAACAGCTATTCAACCGGTAAAGAGCCAACCCAGAACATTGTGCAGAATTGTGCTTAGCATTCATTTAAATATGTTCTTTTTGTGGGAAATCTAGTGCATTCATGAATAAAAGATAGAAAAATGGTCTCAAGCACCCAGGGCACAGCTGATCTTTATGTGGCACTTTGCTTCAGCTTGACCCACAACCATTTACGCGCATGAAGTAAACAGACCTGTAATCAAAGTGTAGGCATTAGTCCTCATATATTTCAAAACATCAGCATTGTAAAATGGTTGAAAGTCCATACAATCCTTTTAAATCCAAACACAGAAAACTGAACTACTGACTCAATCTGATGCCAAATATTTGGATAATTGAATGGACTATAAATAAATACAGTTCAAAATATCTGTTCAGATATTTCTTCTCTAATAATATGAAAGAAAAATTGGCATTGAGGTAAAGAAGGAAAAGCAATTTTAACAGGGCTTACCAGGTGTGAGTTTGATGGTTTGGTTAAGTATACTAAACCAAGTGAGCCACTGCTCATGGGCTTTGTACTTATCCTTAGTACAGGGTAGGTTTTTTTAAAGTCAGGAATGAATCCATCCCGAATTCAATCCCAGTCAGTCATGATTATGTGGGATTGACACAGTATTCATATCAGCCAATACCGTCTGAAGTTTTGCAAAGAAATAGGCACGCTGTGTCTGCAATAATTACTTGGCATAATGTCTGAGCCTTTGTTCCAATTTCTGGCTTTTTCATACAAAGAACTGCATTGGTATTTCAAGCAGTCCCCAACTTCAAACTGAGATATTCAATTTTCAGCATCTTACAATATAGAAAAATGAGAGTTGCAAGGTCATGACAAAAATTGTCAACACAGTTTATTCATTATATTAGAAAAATACTTCACTTGTTATATTTTAGAAAATTGCATGAGAATTGCTATGTTGTATAAATAATATAAAACAACCTATCATTTACAATTACAGTACAGAAATTTAACATCAATAATTAATAGCCAAATAATGAATGGCAATGGTATTTTTTAATGGGAAGCAATTGCATTATGTTAATTTAGGGACATTTTAGGGTAAATGTTAATAGTAATAGTAACATTTTTAATAAGCAGGTAACTATATTTTGCAGAAATAATTGTTATGTAATTGTAATTTGCTGTCAGGCAGCATGTTTTAAAAAAAAAGCAATTCTTTCTTGCAGCAATTTAAAAAAAAGAAATCATTTTTGTGATTTTTCAGACAAAACAAGTTCAGCTGCTTTGGATCACAAAAGCTAGTGAATAATTTATTTGGAAAGAATTATGGAGCATTTTTCTTTACAAAAAAGGTCATATTACATTCTTCCACATTTAGATTGAAATAGTTGATTTGATTATTGAAATAACCTTGAAGGCCACAAAATTAATGTAAATAGATTTTGGGCAAGAAGGATTCCATTAAAATGCTCTAAACAACGAAAATGTATGGATCGAATATAAAAGCTCAAGAGAAAGCCAACCAATCCATAAATCAATATTAAATACTACAGTGAACTATCTACTCCAGCTAGAGTTTAGAATGCTCTTCAATTTTTCTTTAGAATGCATTTACTCAAATTGATGGCTATTAAAGTCCCATCTGCTCGAAATTCAGAATCTGCACAATTCATACTTCTAAAAGGCATCCACTTTCTTGTGCTTCAGTTAAAATAAACACGTCATGTAGATGGGCAGCTGTCCTGTTACCTGGACCAAAAGTGGGAGGTAACCCAGTGGCAGTGAAAACCAGGCTCCATTTTGGTGGCCACAGTCAGAGTCATAGAAGGCGACACAGTGGCTAGCACTGCTGCCTCATAGCACCAGGGACCTGGGTTTGATTCCACCCTTGGATGACTGTCTGTGTGGAGTTTGCACATTGTCTGTGTGGGTTTCCTTTGGGTGCACTGGTTTCCTGCCATACTAAATTGTGCTGGGATGTGCAGGCTAGGTGGATTATCCATGGGAAATGCAGGGTTAAAGAGATTGGGTGGGATGCCCTTCAGAAGGTTGGTGTGGACTCAATGGGCAGAATAGTCTGTTTCCACACAGTAGGGATTCTATGATTTAGCACAGAAAACAGACCCTATGGTCCAACTCAATCACACCTTAGAGAAAGATGATGAAAGTGACTTCCATGTGTATATCTTACCATTTATGCTAGAAAATAATGCAATACTGAAACCAAAGGTTTTCAAAAAATAACCTGTGCTAATCACTCGCACAAGTTTATTTTCAAGATAGCCTCAAAATGAGTTGCTCTGTTTATACCTCAAATCAATTGGGATTTTACTTCCATATTAAAATTCAAAATACTATCAAGTTCTTCAGACTTGTGAGGATTCCATTGTCGTTTTAATAGAAAATGAACTGGAAAGGAGCATGAAGAAGGGTCACCAGACCCGAAACGTTAACTCTGATTTCTCCTCACAGATGCTGCCAGACCTGCTGAGCTTTTCAGGCAACTTCTGTTTTAGATACGTTCATTTTTATTTTGTAAGGTCAGGTAGATTAGGTCTCTGTACCAACATCAATGTTCCAAAACCATTGCCAGTTCTTTAAATGCATATTTCTTCTGTTGCCACCTCCACATCCACTCTCTTGACAAAAGCACCCAATTTTCTGTTCTGAGACAACAAGCATGGGGCTGGATGAACACAGCAGGTCAAGCAGCATCACAGGAGCAGGAAAACTTGACGTTTCGGGCCTAAACCCCGATGAAGGGTTGAGGCCCAAAACGTCAAGTTTTCCTGCTCCTGTGATGC
>JAHRHZ010000079.1:9908986-9936157 GCA_024137785.1 Ginglymostoma cirratum | reverse complement strand
CAGAACCCTCTTCCCCTCCCTCATTTCTGATGAAGGGTTTAGGCCCGAAACGTCAAGTTTTCCTGCTCCTATGATGCTGCTTGACCTGCTGTGTTCATCCAGCCCCATGCTTGTTATCCCTGCATTTTGCTACCCCATTCTATCCCTCCTAAGTCTTGCCTAATTGCATTATAATTGCCTTTCCCCCATCTATAACTCTTGCCCAGTGGCATGTTCCTATCCCTTTCCATTGCTAAACTAAACGTAACCGAATTATGGTCACTCTCTCCAAAGTGCTCACCTACCACTAAATCAAACACCCGGCCTGGTTCATTACCAAGTACCAGATCCAGTGTGGCCTCCCCTCTTGTCGGCCCTTCGACATACTGTGTCAGGAAACCCTCCTGCACACATTGGACAAAAACTGATCCATCTGACGTACTAGAGTTATAGCATTTCCAGTCAATGTTGGGGAAGTTAAAGTCTCCCATAATGACCACCTTGTTCCTTTCACTCCTTCCCAGAATCGTTTTGCGGATCCTCTCCTCCACATCCCTGGAACTTTGCGGAGGCCTATAAAAAACTCCCAGCAGTGTGACCTCTCCTCTCCTGTTTCTGACCTCAGCCCATACCACCTCAGTAGACGAGTCCTCGTCAAAAGTTCTTTCAGCCACCGTTATACTGTCCTTGACTAACAAAGCTACACCTCCCCCTCTTTTACCACCTTCCCTGATCTTGATGAAAGATCTAAACCCTGGAACCTGCAACATCCATTCCTGACCCTGCTCTATCCACGTCTCCGAAATGGCCACAACATCGAAGTCCTGGGTACCTATCCATGCTGCAAGCTCACCTACCTTATTCCGGATACTCCTGGCGTTGAAGTAGACACACTTCAAACCAGCTTCTTGTCTGCCAGCACACTCCTGTGATGGTGAAATCCTGTCCATGTCCTCCCTACTCTCATCCTCTTGTGTACTGGAACTACACTACAGGTTCCCATGCCCCTGCTGAGCTAGTTTAAGTCCACCCGAATAGCACTAGCAAATTTCCTACCCAGGATATTAGTACCCCTCTGGTTCAAGTGAAGACCGTCCTGTTTGTAGAGGTCCCACCTTCCCCAGAATGAGCCCCAGTTATCCATATACCTGAAACCCTCCCTCCTGCACCATCCCTGCAGCCACATGTTCAGCTGATACCTCTCCCTGTTCTTTGCCTCGCTATCACGTGGCATGGGTAACAAACCAAAGGTAACAACTCTGTTTGTTCTAGCTCTCAGCTTCCACCCTAGCTCCCTGAAATCCTGCCTTATATCCCTATCCCTCTTTCTACCTATGTCATTGGTACCTATGTGGACCACGACTTGGGGCTGGTCACCCTCTCCCTTCAGGATCCCAAAGACACGATCCCAGAGATCACGGACCCTGGCACCTGGGAGGCAACACACCAACCGTGAGTCTCTCTCGTTCCCACAGAATCTCCTATCTGTCCCCCTAACTATGGAGTCCCCAATGACTAATGTTCTCCTCCTCTTCCCCCTTCCCTTCTGAGCAACAGGGGTAGGCTCTGCGCCAGAGACCTGTACCCCATGTCTTACCCCTGGTAAGTTGTCCCCCTCAACAGAATCCAAAACGGTATACCTGTTATTGAGGGGAACGGCCGCAGGGGATCCCCGCACTGTCTGCCTGTTCCCGTTCCGTCCCCTGACTGTAACCCATCTACTTTTTTCCTGTACCTGAGGTGTGACTACCTCCCTGTAACTCCTCTCAATCACCCCCTCAGCCTCCTGAATGATCCGAAGTTCATCCAGCTCCAGCTCCAGTTCCCTAACGCAGTTTCCAAGGAGCTGGAGTTGGGTGCACTTCCCGCAGATGAAGTCAGCAGGGACACTAGTGGTGACCCTTACCTCCCACATCCTACAGGAGGAGCATGCAACTGCCCTTGCATCCATTGCCATTGTAAAAAACAGACTATTGGAAAAGAAAACACTAGTAACTTACCAAATCAGCGCTCAGACCCTTTTTGGTTAGAGGAGGAGGGTGGGTGGGAGACACTACTTTAGTAGTGTTTCGGGTAAAGCAACCGCCCAAATATATTACCTCACTTACTCAACCGTCCCGTGTCCGCTCCTGCTCGACGCGCATTCTGTGTCACGAGGTAAGTTTTTAAAGGAGGAGCTCACCTTACCAGGCTGCCCTCGCGCCTCCTTCCAGACTCCTGCCGCTGAAACGCCGCAGTCACGCGAGGTAAGACCTTTATACAAAGGTCCACCTTACAAATAATCCACCTAGCCTCCACATTACAGGCAACTTAGCATGGCGAATCCACCTAGCCTGGATTTCTTTGGATAATGGGAAGAAACCAGAACACCCAGTGAAACCCCACAGAGGTATGGGGAGAATGTGCAAACTCCGCACAGACAGTTGCCCGAGGCTGGAATTGAACCCAGGTCCCCAGCAGTGAGGCCGCAGTGCTAACCATGCAGTCACCGTGCCACACACTTAGCACAGTCATACTGCCAAACAATACATTGAAGGATATCCTCAGTGTGAAGATAGGTCTATATCTCTACAAGAACTATGAGTGGTCTCTCCGACTGATATTGTCATGAACATATGCATTTTCATCGGGCAGATTGGCGACGATGAGTTGGTGTTTGTTTTGCCTCTTTTTGATTCACTGATGGCTGTCTGCAGACATGGTTTGCATTACGTTTGTTCCAGTTTTGTCTCACTAGCATCATATGCAAGATGATTACATTAGTGACATTAAGGTACCTTAGTGCTTGTTGTCACTATCTATTTGATTCTAGTAAAAGCTGCTTCTTGTTCTGTGCCCAGTTCTATTGTTTGTCCCAAGCAATGCGCTTGTATTGTGGTTCACATGTTGTTGATAAATTAGACATGAATTCTGCTAAATAATTCATTAATGCAACAAATCCTTGCACTGTGTTCACATTTGTAGGTCACAGCATATCTCTATAGGTCCCACTTTGCCAGAATTTGGTGAAATCTTTTCATCTTCAATACATGTCCTATGTATTTGAGTTCAGGCATCCTCAATTCAATCCTTTTCTTGTTTAGCTTCAAATTTAGCTAGCTATGTTTCTCCAGTAGTTGCATTTGATTCTGTTTATGGTCTGTAATGGTTTCCTCCATTGCCATTGTACCATTGCGCCTTCACTTCCATAGACTAGCAGATTTCCTACAATAGTTCCATCTCCTGGAAGATCACTGACTATCTCATGCAGTCAACATGAATACTGTCCTAGAACAGTGGAAACATCAAATAGAATGCATAAACATCTGTAGCTCCCGAATGTCATCCAGGACATAGTCAGAAAACTACTGCTTTCATCCAGAGTTGCTTGCCAGTAACATTCTTTTACATTGAGGGTATTAATGACCTTTGCCTTGGCAAGTTGTGGCAAAATTTTTTCAGTGGTTTGCAATGGACTATTGAGGTATTTTCAATGCTTTACTGAGATCCTTTGGATTTGCGCACACTCTCATGTTTTCCAGTCTATTTTTTGTTCACTGCTAAGATACAATTGCACTTCTCTAAACACCCAGTATTAGAACCTTCCATGACATTGGACCCTCTCCAATGATCCTCTGTTTTAATTGTTCCATTATTGGAGACCATCCTTTCTGCTGCTGAGGACCTAACCTGGAAATGCCTTCATGAACCTCTCCACATTCTTCCCATCTTTAAAACTCTCCCAAAAATATATCTGTTTGATAAAGCTTTGCCTGCAAGCTCTTACTGAGCTCAGTGTCAAATTTTGTTTGATAGCACTACTCTGAAGCACTTATTAAAGGCATCACATACGGAACAAGTTGTTGCACATCCTTCATTGTTCACCCTGGAATTGGTGTTAGAATCTTCTCCTTTTTGAATTTGTGTCATTTTTTGTCTGATTATGCTTATCCCAAGTTCCAAATAAATGTACCTTTTAACAACACCTAAATTGTACAAGGTCAAAATTATATTTCACAACTAGAATGTTATATGAACAATGTCCAAAAACAGCTTATAAAAATAGGAGTAATACTCATGTAGATGTAAGTTGTTATTGTTGATTAGAGGCACTTTCCTATCCATTTTTTTATTGATTATAGGATGTGGGTGCTGCTGGTTAGGACAGCATTTAATGTCCATCCCTAAATGCCGTGGAGAAAGAAGG
Organism: Ginglymostoma cirratum; assembly: GCA_024137785.1. Lineage (NCBI taxonomy): Eukaryota > Metazoa > Chordata > Chondrichthyes > Orectolobiformes > Ginglymostomatidae > Ginglymostoma > Ginglymostoma cirratum. The sequence continues at coordinate 9,931,992 of JAHRHZ010000079.1, read as the reverse complement.
AGTCAGCTGCCTTTTTGAACTACTGCAGTCCTTGGAGAGTATGAACACTGACAGCTTTATTAGGAAGGGAGTTCCAGGATATTTACCCAATGACAGTGAAGAAATGTTAATATAGTTCAAAATCAGGGGTTTCTAGGCAATAGGATGTTGATAGTGAGAGGTTTAGTGATAGTATTACCATTGAATGGCTACAGGCTACGGTTAGATACTTTAGTTATCGTCTGGTACTTATGTGGCGTGAAGATAATTTGCCACTCGTTAGTCCAAGCCTGGATGTGGACACAGACTGTTTCAGAGTTTGAGGAGTCAAAAATTGAGCTATTGTCAGCAGCAAACATTCCCACTTCTGACCTTACGATGGTGGGAGTGACATTGATGAAATAGTAGAAGATAGTTCGACCTAGGAACTACATCAAGGAACACTTGCAGGGATGTCCTGGGGCTAAGATAAATCATCTCTAACAACTGCAACCATCTTCCTTCGTGCCAGCTTTGACTGCAACAAGCAGAGAATTTTCCCCTTGACTTCCATTGACTCCAGCCTTGCTGGGGCTCTTTGATGTCAAGGACAGTCACCTTCACCTCGTCTTTAGAGCTCAGCTCTTTTGTCCATGCTTGGACTAAATCTGTAATGGGATCAGAGGCTGAGATACGTGGGTCAAGGCAGGGGAGTAATACATACATTACAACAGAAATACAACAGTAAAAGAAAGGCATCAACATAAAATATTAACAATGTACAGAAGTTAAAACTGTGTCTTGTTGGTATAGTGGGTGGGATTTCCGCTCTCTATTATGGAGAGGAAAGACTGGTTGTTGAATTCAATTAGGCAAGAGGCCAAAAATCAGACCAACCCCCTCAAGAAAAGCTTCCACGATAAGGCTCCCCCCCTTTAGCTGACTAGGGTGGCAGCATCGGACATGTTTAGTGTACCACCTGAATGGGTAATACGTTGGTAGAGCGGCAGCTGGATAGGGAGGTGAGCTCTGGTCGTGTTGGTCAAGGGTGTTGCGGGTGATTTAGGGACAGGATTTGGATGGCGTTGGAGTCAGAGGTCAGAAGTGAGGAGAAACTCAAAGGATTGGAATGAGTGGGAGTGGGAGGATCAAAGTGGAGTGTCAGAGGGGTCAGTTATATAGTTGCCTAGGAGTTAGTGTGAATCTGTCTAACACTTCCTAGCTAACTATCTAGGTAAGAATCAGAGATGTTTGTGCAGGGCATTTCTCCACTGGAAGCTTAAATGTTCCATGCAATTCCTGTCAAGCTGAAAGGGTTCAGAAAAGATTTACAAGGTTATTGCCAGTGATGGAGGGTTTGAACGATAGGGAGAGGCTGAATAGGCTCGGGCTATTTGGAGCATTGGAGGCTGAGGGGTAACCTTATAGAGGTCTGTAAAATCATGAGGGGCATGGATAGGGTGAATAGGCAAGGTCTTTTTCCCCAGAGTAGAGGAGTCCAAAACAAGGGGGCATAGGTTTAAGGTAAGAAGGGAAAGGTTTAAAACGGACCTAAGGGGAAACTTTTTCAAGCAAAGGGTGGTGCGTGTATAGAATGAACTGTCAGAGGAAGTGATGGAAGCTTGTACAATTGCAACATTTAAAACACATCTGGATGGGTATATGAATAGGAAGGATTTAGATGGATATGGGCCAAATGTTGGCAAATGGGACTGGATTAATTTAGGTTATCTGGTCGGCACGGACGAGTTAGACTGAAGAGTCTGTTTCCACGCTATACATCTCTATAACCCTATGAATCAGTGCATCAGACTTCCCAGGGGTCTGAGATGCATCTTTGGGAGTCTATCAGTCTCCAACTACATGGAGTCTGGAAGATATAGATCCTGGATTTTAACACAAAATGCAGAGTGCAACAGAGCATTCATTTTAATTCTCTAAGTCTAGACTTGGAATTTTGTAACTTATTGTCATTATCAAAATTATGACTTTTTGTTTTGAACTTTAGTTTTAGTTTTACTTTAATAAACGTATAGAATAAATAGGGTAGTCACTAGGACCTTAAACTAGTGAATTGGTGGGAAGGAAAGGGGAAAGCAACAGGAAGTATGACGGTAAATAGAAAAGAAAGCAGCAGGTTAACATGTGCAGGACGGTTTAACTATATAGAAGACTACGAAAGAAGTTAAGAGGAAGGAAAACTCAGGAGATATTATTAATGGAGATGTTAGAATTCAAAGAGAAGGTATAAAAACTAGCATGAAGGCACTTTACCTGGATGCTTGTAGCATTCGAAACAAGGTAGATGAGTTAAAGACACACATCATCACGAATGAGTATGATTTAGTAGCCATTATGGAGATTAAATATGCAGGGGTATCAGACTGTTCAGAAGGGCAGGCAGGAAGGCAAGGGAGGTGGTGTAATGGTGATGTTTAAGGATGACATCAGAGCTGTAGTGTGAGATAATATAGGTTCTATGAGAATAAGGTTGAATCTGTTTGGATGGAAATTAGAAATTCTAAGAAGAAAAAGCCACCAATAGGAGTGGTTTACAGGCTACCAAATAAAGACATCACATTGGGGCAGGCAATAAACAAAGAAATAACTAATGCCTGTAAAAATGGTACAGCAATTATTATGGGAGATTTTAATCTACATGTCAATTGGTCAAACTAGGTCAGTCAAAGCGGCCTTAAGAAGGAGTTCATTGAACGTATCCATGATAGTTTTCTAGAACAGTGTGCAATGGAACCAACCAGGGAGAAAACTTTCCTAGATCTGGTCTGGTGTAATGAGACAGGGATTATTAATGATCTCATATTTAGGGATCTTCTCGGAAGGAGCGATCACAGTATGGTTGAATTTAGAAAACAGATGGAAAGTGAGAAGATAAAATCCAATACCAGGGTCCTGTGCTTCAGCAAAGGAGGCTACAATAGGATGAGGGATGAGTTGGCTAAGGTAGACTGGAGGCAAAGGCTCTATGGTGGGACAGTTAAGGAATAGTGGAAGACTTTCAAAGCAACATTTCAAAGTGCTGGGCAAAAGTATATACTAGTGCAAAGGAAGGATTATAGGAAAAGGGATGATCAGCCTTGGATGTCTAAGAAAATAAGGGAGGCTATCAAATTGACAGATAAGGTATACAAAATGGCAAAGACCAATGGGAAACTAGAAGACTGGGAAAACTTTAAACATCAACTGAAAGCTGCAAATAAAGCAAACGTTTCTACAAATATATAAAATGAAAAAGAGTGGCTCAGGTAAACATTTAGAGGATGAGAAGGGGGATTTACTAATGTGAAATGAAGAAATAGCAAGGCATTGAACAGGTATTTTGTGTCAGTCTTCACAGTGGAGTACACAAATAACATAACAGTAATTGATGACAAGGAGACTAAAGTAGGTGAGGACCTAGAAATGATCATTATCACGAAAGAGGTGGTGTTGGGCAAACTAATGGAGCTAAAGGTAGACAAGTCTCCTGGCCCTGATGGAATGCATCCCAGGGTACTAAAAGAGATGCTGAGAGAAATAGCAAATGTGCTCATTGTAATTTTCCAAAATTACTGGGGCAGTTCCAGCAGATTGGAAAACAGAAAATGTGACACCATTGTTTAAGAAAGGAGCCAGACAAAAAATGGGGAATTATAGACTGGTTATCTTAAATTCTGTAGTGGGGAAAATGCTTGAATCTGTCATCAAGGAAGAAATAGCAAGACATCTAGATAGAAATTGTCCTATTGAGCACATGCAGCATGGATTTATGAAGGGCAGGTCATGTTTAACTAACTTACTGGAATTCTATGAAGTCATTACGAGCAGAGAGAACAAAGGGACCCAGTAGATGGGGTGTATCTAGACTTCCAAAGGCATTTGACAAGGTGCCACACAAAAGGCTGTTGCATAAGATAAAGATACATGGCATTACAGGCAATATATTAGCATGAGTAAAGGATTGGTTAACTAACAGGAAGCAAAGAGTGGGGATAAATGAGTGCTTTTCTGGTTGGCAATCAGTGACTAGTGGTGTGCCTCAGGGATCAGTGTTGGGACCGTAATTGTTTACAATTTAGATAGATGATTTGGAGATGAGGACCATGCATGGTGTGTCAAGGTTTGTGGATGACACTAAGATGAATGATAAAACAAAGTGTTCAGAGGAATCTGAAAGGTTGCAGAGGGAAATAGACAGTTTGAGTGGGCAAATGTCTGGCAGAGAGAATACAATGTTAATAAATGTGAAGTCATCCATTTTGGCAGGAATAACAGTAAAAAGGACTATTATTCAAATGGTAAAATATTTCAGCATGCTGCTGTGCAGAGGGACCTGGGTGTCCTTGTGCATGAATCACAGAAGGTTGGTTGGCAGGTGCAACAGGTAATTGAGAAGGCAATGGAATATTGCCCTTCAAAGCAGGGAGGTCATGTTGTAGCTGTATAGGGTGCTGGTGAGGCCACGCCCAGAGTACTTGGTGCAGTTTTGGTCTCCTTACTTGAGGAAGGATGTCCTGGCACTGGAGGGGGTGCAGAGGTGATTCACTAGGTTGATTCTGGAGTTGAGGGGTTTGGTTTATGAGGACAGACTGAGTAGACTGGGATTATAATTCATTGGAATTTAGAAGGATGAGGGGGGATCTCATAGAAACGTATAAAATTATGTAGGGAATAGATAAGATAGAAGCAGAGAGGATATTTCTACTGGGGGAGAGGTGGGTGAAACTAGAACAAGAGGGCATAGCCTCAAAATTCAGGGGAGCAGATTTAGGACTGAATTGAGGAGGAACTTCTTCACCCGAAGGGTTTGATTTTGTGGAATTCCCTGCCCAGTGAAGTAGTAGAGGCTTCCTCATTGAATGATTTTAAAGCTAAGATAGATAATTTTTTGAACAGAAAATTAATTAAGGGTTATGGTGAGAGGGTGGGTGAGTGGAGCTGAGGTCATGAAAAGATCAGCCATGATCTTATTGAATGGTGAAGTGGGCTCAAAGGACCGGACGGCCTACTCCTGCTCCTGGTTTTTATGCTTTTATGCTCTTACATAACTATGTTATCAATTATGATTTGTTTTAATATTTGTTTTATTTGTTCTATCATAAATTGGCACTTATTATCAATAATTTATCACATAAGGGAAGACCTGTACTTTGGTGACTGAGATTCCTTAAAAAACAATATAAAACTTCAGTTACTGCGTCTGACTCTGAATTATAAAGTTCCCCTCACAGATTTGCACGCATACTTAGAATCAATATGTTTAACAATGCACCATTTCTTCTGTTTAAATATTGAAGTGTTTCAGTTGAAATATATAAAGTGTCAACTTTTTGCACTCTGCTTATTTTTTTTCAGAAATGAAACATCTTTTTTGATGAACACCAGATAATCCCATTTCTTTGTGTAATTAACAATAAACTAATGAAATGATGGAAACACAGGAAGGTGAGGTCTGATTCCTGAGAATCTAATTTCACTTCTGCACGATTAATTATGAATCATATAAGGAATTTATGATGATAAGAATTTTTCTTTAAAAGTTTTTATTTTATATATATAGGCATGGCTAAAACAGTTGATTCGTTTTGAAATCTATTTGGTGAAAGAAAATTTGATTTGGGATAAAAGAATTGAAACATTTTGTTTCACTTAAAAATATTATGACAGATATGAAATTTCATTTGAAATTTTAATAAGGTAATAAATATAGTTTAATAATTTCCAAACAGATGTAAAATATATGGACCTGAATATTCCAATGGCTTGTTAGTCATTGGGGGTCCCCAAAAGAAATCCTTAATGTCGAAGAATTCAGCTACCTGGGAAAATTAGATAATTAAAAACCTAGTCTAAGGCCTGTCTAACTATTTGGCTGACCACTGAAATGATCACACCCACCAAAACGGCACTTCTCCCAATCCCTTAACCCCCTGGAACCCCAAACAACCACTGCCCCCACCATCCCCCCCATGCAAGCAGATCCCCTCAATTCAAAACAATTCCAACCCACATCCTAGGACTCAGAACCCTGGAATTCCAAGCTAGAAATGCAGAGTTCAGTATTAACCTTGAAAACAGAAGAGTGGAATGACAATCCAATGACGGTTGTGACTCTTTGTAATATCACGCTACAAATTCTTTTGTAACTAGCCCTGTGCTGCAGAAATCAATTTCCATCAACTTACATCTAGAAACAAGTCATAATAAGATTGAAATAAGACTGGGCAGCTTCAAGAAAGTAAGCGGCAGCTTCAAGAAAGTAAGCGTTTCTCACCTTCCCCTCATCCTCATTCCTGTCAGACTACAGTCACCTACAAGCCCTATCTGGTTCCAAACCACTTCTGCTTTCTTTGCTGCTCAGGTTGTTGTTGATGGCCTTGTAAGGAAACTGTACACTATGACAATTCAAATTTACCACTTTAGTAAAAGTGCTTATAGCACTTGATTTTTGTTCACAAGCAAGCTACAGTAACAAGAGACTTTTACAATTTGTGACTTTAAATTTACTCCATCAAACGTACTTTTCTGGCTATCCATTGTTCAGAATTTTATAATCTCTTGTTTAAATGAGAAACATTTTTTTGGCATTATTTATAAAGCTGATTAGGGGCGAGTGAAGGAAGCATATGTGTTATTTAGAAACAGATGGGATGATCGTCATTGAAGTTTCATCTGCATAATACTGCAATTGCTATTTTGCAGACAATTACTTTTAATGCAAATGACATGAAGCGTGTTAATGAAAGGATTTTGACAGTTGCATATAATTCAGTGAATTCAGAAGCATGGGTCTTATGATAGATTCCATTTTTATTTGTTCCTGCGATGGGGCATGGCAAAAATTTGCTGAATATTCCTAACTGTCCTTGAGAATGTCAAATCCATATTTTAAAAATTTCCTTTGTTTTTGGGCTGTTAGAAAAAAGGAAGGTATCACTTTAAACCAAAGAGACTGTGCAGGGAAATGATTGCAGTTTTTGAAATCATGTTTACTGGGGTACATTCTGAGTCGTGTGCAATGTCCCATTTTGCTGCAACAGAGAGGACATAAACAGACGCCATGGAGGTGAAACACTCTGAACGAGGGGACAATTACTTGATAACCATGTTCTGATTTTCTCCTGAGCAGGTGCCCTTGGGATGTGGGGCCAGTGCAGCAAAGAAACCTCTAGCTTGCAGAGAAAAAAAATTTAAAAACTCAGAGATAGTAGGAACTGCAGATGCTGGAGAATCTGAGATAACAAGAGAAGGGTCTAGACCCGAAACGCCAGCCTTCCTGCTCCTCTGATGTTGCTTGGCCTGCTGTGTTCATCCAGCCCTTCACCTTGTTATCTCTGTTAAAAAAACTCAGTTGTAGTGGTTTTAAGGAGGTCAGCCAGATGGACTTCATAGAATATGAGTTCCCTGAATGGCCAATTAACCTGGTCCAACCAGGAAACTCTGGCTGACAGATGTAAACAGGATTGTCAGGGGTTCTGTACATGGGGAAAGCTGGCTCTGAGGGAGCTGGATTAGTGTCAAGGGCTCTCCACGTGTAAATAAAGGGTGACTTGGTGATGGTATACTGGCCTCTGTGAAGTTATTTTAGTTGCAACAAGAGAAAAGCACGGTCTTGAGGAAAGTCACTCACAACAGCCATCTTTGAGTTGGGGTAAGCATTTTTGGCATCATGCCATTACTTGGGAAGCTGGGCCCATTTGATCCTGCCCTGAAGACTGTTCCCATTAAATGGAATGAATACATTATTTTTTCTGTACAAATGACATTGTGACAGATGAAATGCAATGAGTAATTTTCTTGACTGATTATGTACCCGCAGATTTTTCAGTTATTGAAAGTCTAACTTTTCCTGAGGCACCATATACTAAAAGCTTTCAAGAGTTGACAGATTTAGTTAAGGAATAATACGACCCTAATCCTCCTCTAATTCTGAGACGCTATTTACTTGGCAATTTGAGAACCAAGGGAATCCATATTGGGATTTTTGACTAGGCTAAGACAACTGGAAGAGACATGTGACTTTGTAGTTGCTGCCGGTATGCAGACTTAAGACAGCAAAAGAGTCGCACTAGACCTAAATTGAGTAAGAGAACTCATAGGTCAGTATCCAGGAGAGTGTACATCCTGGAAAGTCCACACACATCAGGTTTGGAACAGTTAAATTGCCTATAACATCCAAATCAGAACCAGTCAAAATAAACATCTGGTTAATTGATCACCTGCTTCCAATGGGGGTCGATACTGGCATAGCCATTTCAGTAATCATAGAACCAGGCTTTAACAAAATTCACTCCGGACTCCAATCATTAATTTTGCACAAGACCGTGGCTAAACTGAGAACCTATACCAGGCAAACTTTCCTGAGCAAGGGTACAACTTCAGTTTCAGCCTCTTTTGAGAAGCAGCTGGTTCAGTTACAATTGATTGTAGTGAAAGGCTCGGGTCAAAGCTTGATAGGGGTGAAATTGGTTGAGAAGGATTCACTTAAATTGGATCAACATTTTTCGATTTGAAAATGGCTGGCTGGGTGAAGTCCTAATTAAATATTCAGACGTTTTTCAGAAAGATCTAGGGATCATCAAAGGAGCCAAGGCCACCTTGCAGGTTGACCAGGAAGCAATCCCACAATTGTGCAAGGCCCACCCAGTGCCATTTGCCTTGCAGGCAAAAGTAGAGGTGGAAATTGGAATGCTGGGAAGTGAAGGAATCATCAAACCGAGGGTCACTGGACCCAAAACGTTAACTCTGTTTTTTCCCTTCACAGATGCTACCAGACCTGCTGAGCTTTTCCGGCAACTTCTGTTTTTGTTCCCGATTTACAGCATCCGCAGTTCTTTCAGTTTTCATCAAACTGGTCCAGTTTGCTGAATGGCAGCATTTGGTCAAACTGATTGTGAAGCCCGGCAGGTTAATTCGTGTTTGAGGCGATTTTAAATAAATGGTAAACTGCTTCTCTCACCTGGATAAATAAACAATCCCTTGCATTGAGGATTCATACGCCAAGCTGGCAGAGGGGTTGTCCTTCACAAAGCTGGACATGAGCCATGCATGCCTGCAATTGCAGTTAGATGAGGATTCCAAGAAACATGCTACAAGTAATTCCCGTAAGTGTTTGTCCGAATATGCTGGCCTGCCATTTGCTGTGTCGTCAGCCTGTGCAATCTTTCAGTAGGTGATGGAAAATATTTGACAAGATCTAACCCAGATTGCTATTTACCTAGAAGACACGCTAATAATAGGGAAGACCAATAAGAAGCACTGAGAGAACTTGGACATAGCCTTAAAAATTCCTCCCAGGTGGGTGTAAGCCTTAGAGGAGAAGGATCTGTGTTCCAGGCAGCCCGACTGATCTACTTGGGCTACAAAGTTGACAGACTGGGTTAACCTGTTGGAAGGTAAAGTGAGGGTGATCAAAGGTGCCCCAGCTCCCACGTCGGTACAGGAACTTAGGCTTTCCTTGGGCTGGTGAACTGTTATGGCAAGCTCACACATAAGCTGGCGTCCATCTTGGCACCTATGTATCAACTCTTTAAAAAAAGGGTCATTTTTGGACATTGTCACGTGGCCAAGCCGTAACCTTCAGGGAAGTGAAGAAACAACAATCATCTTCTAAGGTGCTGGCACACTATGATCACAAGCGAGATCTGATCTTGACATGTGGTGCCTACTCATACAGCACTGGGGTAGCATTACTTTATAGGTGGCCCAATGGAGAGGAATGCCCATTAGTCTATGCATCCTGGACTTTGGCTAATTGAGAGCATAAATTCGCCCAGATAGAGAAGGAAGGTTTGGAGGTCATATCTGGAGTCAGGAAGTTCTGTCAATACCTTTACAAACATATATTTGTAATTAAAACAAATCACAGACCCTTGCTAGGTCTACTTAAGGAGTACAAGGCAGCAGTGCTCACAGCTTCAAGTTGAATTCAGCAGTGGACTGTGATACTAAGTGCATATAATTACAAATTGGAACACCGTCTTGAAGGCCAAGTAGCAAATGCAGGTGTATTGAGCTGCCTCCTGCTGGGAGATACACCACCGATAGCACTGCCGCTGAAGAATCTGTAATGGTTTTAAGTTTTCTGGACACACCTCCAGTCACAGCAGACAATATCAGACTGTGAACACAAAAAATATCCAATCTTGGCAAAACTGAAACAGCTAATGGTGATCAGGGAAACGAAAGGGCCTTTTTGAACCTAGAGAGACCAGATCACAGTCAGAGGATGGCATATTATAATGGGGAGCTACAGCGATTGTCCTGAGCAAAGGTTACCGCCAGGTACTGGCTAGTCTCCACCAAGTTCATCCAGGGATTTCCAAAATGAAGATGTTGGCAAGAGGTTTTGTCTGGTGGCCAGGATTGGATGTAGATACAGCTGTATTGGTTACGTAGTGCCCAGAGTGCCAACAAGGATAAAAATTGTCACCAGCTCCCCCACATTCCTGTGAATGGCCAGGTAAACATGGACTCAGTTACATGTCGACTATGCAGGTCCTTTCATGGGCTCCACGTCCTTAATCATTATGGATGGCCACTCAAAGTGGCTGGATGCGCATACAGTTCATTCATCAAACATGGGGACGACAGATATAAACAGGAGTGTCAGAGGCTCTGTTCACTCTGACATCTGGCTCTGACAGAGCCGGAATAGTGTTAAGGACTCACCACGTGTAAATTTACGGTGACTTGGTGATAGAATGTGATCTGTGTCTTCTCTTTCTCATGTGTGGAAATACCAGAAGTCTCCACTAACAGCTAGCTGGCTTCCAATTATCTTTCACTACAAATTCCCGACTTGAAAAGATAAAGGGAAAATCACCTTCAAAGACTCTGAAATGGGCACACTCCCAACTAGTAAATGAGAGTCAGTGCTGGTTTGCAAACAGCCTTGTCTCATTGGCAGATAGCGATAAATCATTGACAGAGAAAGAAAACAACTCATTAAATGCTCTGATCCAGACTGGTGCTATTGAACCTCAGTTTATTCATTTTCCTCTCTTAATATCCATGCCTGATATGGTTTTGTAGTGTGTCTGTTTGTGAAGGAGGGGAATCCAAAATGGGTAGAATTTAAGTTCAATTAAATCATAAGTTAGCATTTCATATTTCCTCATTCCCATTGATTAAAGATAATTTGCTTGAAATAAACAACTACTTTCTTGTTAAGCTCAGAGACCTGGTGAATACTATTCTTTTAATTGGAGTTCATCAGTCAGGTAAATTTATGGACTAAAATAAAACAAAGGGCTGTGGGTATTGAAGATCTGAAACAAACAGAAGCAAATTGTTGGAGAAACAAAGCAAGTCTGGCAGCATCTACGGAGACAAAATAGAGTTAATGTTTTGTGTTCAATAACACTTCTACAGAGCTAGAAGCAGCTTGGAAAATATTATATTTATGCTCATGATGGGGCATTGCGAGGAAAGCAGTGAGAAAGTAAATGGAGTCAGACCCCAGAGGGAGAGAAAAAATGGTACACAAACGAAGGGATTGCTGATTGTAAGCCATGAAAGAAGAGAAGCTAGGTAGGTGATCATGGGGACTATGAGTAGCTGAAAAATGGTTGGCTGTGCTGAAAGCAACCCATTTCAGGAAATAACCTGGGATTATCGGGATAGGTAATAAAAATGTTCTGAAATAGTTAAACTCAATGTTGAGTACTGAAGGTTCTAAGGTATCTAAGTGGAAGACCTTCTTCAACAATTTCAGGATATACTTTTCTTTCGTCACGTTATCAGCACATCTGTTTTGAATGATTCCTTATCCTTCATCATAATGATTAAGCAATATTGTGGGAAAAGTTGAATGATGATAAACTGTGATGTAATTACTTTAAAAAGGACATTGATTTCATACTGTCATTGCAAGTACTTCAGCTGAAGACATAGAAAATATTGAGTCCACTAGCTCTGCCGAGCTGGTGTGTTTGATTGCAGACATTTGCACTGACTCAATGAGCAAGTCTACCAAATCATTCACAACCCAAGCTACAAATCTTCTCAAATTTTTACATACTGAATCCAGATGCAAGAAACAAACAATGAGCAAAAGGATAGGTAGAGTTGGACAGAATTTAGATTAATGGAACTCATTGATGGATGAACACAGTGTGGTGTATGTTTACATATTTTACTCAATGAAGCAACAAAACCTGTAATCATATAGTGACATTAAATCTTATAGCAAAACACCAAGAATATGAAGAAAGATCAAAAAATATCTTTAAAGGACAAAAAAATACAAATATAAGACAACCCAATCGGCAAATATTGCATGGATTCTGGAAAAGGCCTTGAAAGCGTCCTTCTTAAGTATTTCAAATAGATAAAAGCAAGAAAGACCATTTTATGAGAAAGGTTATCATTCTTCCAGCTGCTTAGAAGTGTGCCAAGAAATAGAGTGAATATGCAGATCTAAAGTTGAAGGTTACACCACTTTCAAATAACACAGTACAAGAATCAAAGAATATTCAAGGGTGGTAAAATGTCACAGAATATGTATGTGAGCTCTTTGCATTTCAACATAATAAAACAACGTGATGCTGGGAGTGTAGCTCAGTTATTAGTTTACAGATGCAGATAGATTTTAGATTTCTTTTCTTGTCAGACATTACCAGAATGAACAATGGATGAGGAAATATTCAAATCACTGGATGAATTCAGAGTCAGAATTGTTTAGATGGCAGAACTTTGTTGTGGTTTGGACAGATGTTACTGCTGCCAGGCAATAGGAATGGAGTTGTGGCAGGAATAAGAGACTTGGAATCTATAGAAATTCATGACACGTTACATGTTACATTGCCTAAGTTTTACCTCAAAAACAATAGAATCCAACTTACATATTATGTTAAATGCACCTCTATAAATTTTGTGAAGTCTGTGGCTGTGAATTCACATTTATTAGCAAAGTCATATACAGAATTGAGGGCAAGTCAGTTAAAATTATTGTTTCACTTTAAAGTATGTTGATAATCTTGTGGCTGAGTGCGAGAAAGAGTCTCTGAGCTCAGTGAAGAGCTGCTGGTTTTTCATTCTGTGCACAATTCTGCATTAGCTGAAAGCCTTCCTAACCAATTATGGAGAATAAAACATATAATTTTGTTGATATTTCCAACCTGTTAAATATTGTGAATGTAAAGGGTTAATTATACTCAATGTGAGCACTAAGGCGGTAAATTTTGAAAGAAGACTGAACAAATAAGTTTCAGATACTTTTCATTGCTGACTGAGTTTCTGGATGTAAACTTAATGACAGCTCATTGTGTGAAAGAAAGGATCATTGCTCCTCTTGCAAAAGTACTTCAGTGTTTAATTTGAAAATATAAACACAGCTGAGCACAGTTGGATTTAGGATTCCTTTGCAACTTTTGCTATATCATTCTAAGTTGAAAATCTGGTAGAACCGTCCTGCAAACACTTGCTGAAAATTCATCTTCACAAATAAATGCTTTTACAGTTTTGCCACCTGGTGCAGCAGAGTATCTGGAAATGGCAGAAGCAGCATTGAAAGAAATGTCATCTTCCCCCTCAAAAAACATACATTAATGAAATATTATTTTCTACTATGGCAGCAATGAAGACAAAGTAGAGGTCCATAGTGGAACTGTAGAATGATTTACTATTGTCGCTGACAACAACACACAAGGGAAAACAGGCTCTACTGTGGGAAGGAGGCATAAGTATCTTGCTCATATCTATAATATCTGTTTACTTAAAAGAAACTTAAACATGATTCTCTGTGCAGCACTGTCATATTACATTTGTGGTGTATGTGATTACTAATTCATTTGAAAGAAAGCCCCTCAACCAAGAGAGTGAGAATCCCCTGAGCGAGTCAATGTATTTTGTCTGTGCAGTGAGGCAGTGTTAATTCTAGTGTAATACAACTAAACACAACCCTAATTCCTCAATCAATAATTGTCTTTCCTTTCACCTCCATAGCCCACAATGCAAAAATAAAAACCATTGTGAAATAAACATTCCAAATCACAACTGCAAATGAAATTCTGCCAGACTGCATAGACTTGTAAACCACACACTCATGTGCATACTCTTCACGATTGTCTCCATGTTTGTTGCCTATCGCAACATTTCTATGGACTATTACTCCAGCATGGCAAGTAGAAGATTTCTGACTTTTAGTAAGGGAGTTTGGGAATGGCCTTGGACGACGACCTCATGCATCTTTGAGCTTGGAAGATAAAGTTATGAATCGAGCACCAGAAGGAGCTAGCTGCCAGCTGGCTGAGAGACAACAAGGGCTCTGATGCAGTGGCAGTGGGAGAAGGATGAATACTGTCTTCCTGAAAGAGGGACATACATTCACATTGCAGAGAGACACAGACACTCCCCAATACTGGCATCTTAACATTCCTTGAAACCTGCCAGAAGATAGATTGCGAGGCTGCTGCTACACCCTGAACACTGCAATGCAGAACCATTTTGGCCGCAACTTGATCTCGCGTGACAGCAAGCAGTGTTCCCATTGAAGCAATTAGCCTTTGGGGGCTCATGCTTCTGCTACAATGGAAGTTGAGGCACATGCAGTCAGAAACAGCATTGTGATTGGGTTCCGATTCCATGTTGGGAAGATTGGCTCCAAGCTCTGCCAAAACCATGCGCCACATTGGTGCTGGACTTGTCCATGCTTCTCTACCATGACAGGAAACTTTCTAGCGGGCTTGTCAATGTGCAGAGCTTTTTCACCAGGCATACTGATCAGCATTCCCTTCTGAGTCTTCTGCCCTCCCACCTCAGGAGCTGCATTTCATTCAAAGACACTCTCTGCCTAACCAAAGGTGCTGGCATCAGGAAGAAGCAGGGGCGTCCCTAAGATACAGTCCCCTATCCTTTACTTTGACCACCCCCCAACCACTTCCCTTGCCACTGAACCCTTCCCCTCGATCTCCATCCTTTCTCCAAAGATCCATAATGATCTCCAGGTGAAATTCCTGCCCATTTCCAGCAGTATCTACCTCTCTGCGATTGGCCAGCAGCTCTTGGGGACAATATTTCAGCCCTGTTGGGGTAAGTGCAACTGCTTAATGTCCCAGTGAGCTCAGATCCTGGCAGCGGGTCTTCGATTACCAATTACGGGCATCATTTTGCCAGGGATCCTGGAAATCAGGTCAGAGGGAGAGGTGTCAGTTTTACTTGTGGATGTTAGGCCCAGAGCGACTCTTATTAAATGCTGGCCATAAAATCTCAATCAGTAAACACTGCTCTGAAAGCTTGTGATTTCAAATAAACCTGTTGGACTATAACCTGGTGTCGTGTGACTGCTGACTATATGATCCCATCTGTGAAGAGAACACAGATAGGATATTTGATCATCAACAAATTGATGGAAAGATGAAAGACCTCAGTTGAACAGGTCTGTTGTTTTTATCCATTTAAGGTGATTCCACATTTTCTGACAAAATCACTACCTCCTTGGCATCAGTTTCTTTGATATTTTACATCTGGTCCATTACTAGAGGCAGCTGGGATCCATCTTGGACTGTAGTGCTAACTATTTTCCTAGAAAGGCCATGCATTCTTCTCCTGCTATTTGTGTGAAAAAATAGATGCGAGTTAAGCAAGGCTCAGGACTGACAGAAAGCATTAATAAACTGGGTACCTATGTTAAATGCTTTGTTGAATATTTCTCCTGTTCAAAAATTTAGAGCAGTACCAAAGGCAACAAAACAGATTCCCTGCTTGTTCATAATCAATCATAAAATGCAGAAAAACAAGCAGGGAAATTTAAATTAAAAGTGAACCTCAAATTCAGGGTCAAGTAAGCTGATGGTTAAAGATTAAAACTCTCGCAGAAAGAGAACACAAACAACTTTAGACTTTTGGATTGAATTTTGAATGGATTCTATGCGCCATTGCACTTACTGATGATATCATTCAATAAACATGGCAATGTGCAGTATCAATTTTCAAGTATTTTGTTTGAAAATTCAAGTTACATATATTCACAAAGTCTGTTTTTCTGTTTATGTTCTTTTATCTTAAACATTCCTAAAAGGGGACGAGAAACTGAAGCTTTTCATCTTGGCACTTATCAAAATTCAGATGCAACAAACAAACATGAAATGAGATATTGTGCCTATCATACAAATTAGTAATATGCTAGGATGGGGTAATTCAAGACTAGGGGACACATTTTTAAGGTGAGAGGAGAGATAGACGGTGGTTCGCACGTGGAATTAACTTCCTGAGGAAGTGGTGAATGTGGGTACAATTACAACATTTAAAAGACATTTGGATCAGTACATAAATAGGAAAGGTTTGGAGGGATATGGGCCAGGAGCAGGCAGGTGGGACCAGTTTAGTTTGGGATCACATTCGGCAAGGACTTGTTGGACTGAAGGGTCTGTTTCCGTCAAGTATGACTCTATGGCTGTACGGGTCTCAGTGCTAGTGTGTTGGTAGGGAAGTACACTGAATGTGGACAGCATCAAACACCGTGTCCTGTTGGTAATTCACATTGGGCAGTAATCAGCCTATGCTTGCAAGCTTCAGAAAACTACATCCGCCATTAGATGTGATTTTGCTATTGGAAACCATTTTATTAAATAATCCACACTGTGCTAAGAGTTACATCAGAAATCAATTTAAGATAATCAGCCAGGTTCATGGTGTGATGAATTTTCATGTGCTAGGAGCTACATAAATTCTCAGGTCCCCGCTGAATGTGAATGGAACGAATTTGTACGTACGTTGAATTTTTTTCATCAAAAGGGGTGATGGAGACAACTAAGTTTAGTATATCCACATGGCAAAGCCCTGACCAATCAGTATACAGCTGCTTGGTCTGAGAATTAACAATTAACTCCTCTTGCGATGCCAACAATGGCCCAACCAACCAGCATCCTCCCCTCATGCTGGATATAATGGTGTATTTTTATTCAAGTCTGTTTCTTTGCCCTCGTTCTGATGAGTGCAACGCCAATGTCTTCAACTTCTAGCCTCCCAAATTCAGCACATTTGCTGATGAAACTATCATTCATGCTGACATAACTACAGTTGGTTCTGCTATAGCATGATAGTTGTTTTCCTGCACAACATTGTGTTATAGAAAATTAAACTGTAGAAATAACGGGGCTTATGGGAAAAGCGGGGTTGGGGGCAGACCACCAAAAAATATCACTTAAAATCACTCAAAAATAACTCAAAAGTCAAATACAAAGGATAGCACAGTTTGAATAAATGTTTAATTCATATCTAACAATGAATTAAGAGTAAATTTAATACACACACACACACACACACACGAGTCAATTTAATACCTTACCTTGAAAAATGGAGGAGGAGGTTTTGAGGTTGATCTGCTGATAATGCAGGAGCTGAGGGTCGTTATCATCATCATCATTACCTTCAGGTGCAGTTGTGGTTGCAGGGTTAGGGTGAAAAATAATTAATCCAGAAGTGAATGGCTGTGGTTCATTGTCTTTTGATTGTTTCTTGGGGGTTGGCATAAAAAAATCCAGTTTCTGCTGCTTTGCCCTTAATCTTCTTTCATGAAGAAGCTGTTCGTAGGGTGCCAAATAAGATCTTATTCCATGAACTGCTACCCTGTTGCATTCTGCATTGTAATCATTGTCCTCCAAGAGATGCAACTGCTTCTGAATTTCCCTCAGGATAGAAGACGAAATAGAAGTGGAATGTTCCCATGGTACAGCATCCTGGACTTCATCTTTTTCATCTCCAGCTTCCTCTTTCCCCTCAGTGACAAGTTGTTGTAGACTAACTATGGAGAGGTCTTCACTGTAGGACTCAAGCAGCTCTTCAACAGCCTCACTTTCAACTTCTTCAAATCCAACTTACTTTGCAAGATCAACACAATGTTCTTTGACTCTTGGGGACTCGTCTGACAGATCAAAGCCTTTAAAATCTTGAAAAAATCAGGGAGAAGCTTCTGCTAACATTGTGCATGCTAGGTACAAAGCCCGTGATTATGTGATCATGTGATGTTGACATTTACTCCTCTGTGCACTGATGGAATTGTGTTATAGCCAACACAAGTTTGTGTTTTAGAAATAACATTCCCCTATTCGTCAGTTACATTATAGCCAATTCGCATTGCCATAACACACGTTACAGACAAACCGACTTTACTAGTTTTGACTATCCTAATGTTTCCTTAGCTGACCTCCTATCAATGATCTATTTAAAGTTCAGTTTGTTAAAAGGACTGCTGTTCATATCTATTCATTCAACAACCCCTACTCATCCATTACCATTGTTCTGTGGATGTACGTCTATCCCTGACTCTGCCCCCCACCCCCGAACTCCAACTTTGAAAATGCAGTTTCACGTTTAAATCCCATCTTGACCTTGAGCAACACTATTTCTATAACAAAATAAAACAGAAAATGCTGGAACTATTCAGCAGGCTGTGTACTATTTCTGGAGGCGAAACGGAGTTAATGGGCAGAATCTTATAGAACAGTTCTGAAGAAGGGCCACTGGGCTTGAAACATTAATAAAACTATTATCAATTGTTGTGAAAGCCATCTAGTTCACTGACGCTGTAGAAGGAAGAGCATCTGTCAACCTGACTCAGTCTGACTCCAAACCTACAGCAATATGATTGCTGCTCCCTGACACAGGAGCATTAGGGGAAATCTACCATGAGCAACAAATGTTGGCCTTGCAAATGACAACTACATCCCATGTAAAAGTATTGTACCAAACATCTACAGCCAAATAAGTAATTTTGACGTGTAGTCATTGCTGTGATATAGAGGATGTGTGAGCCAATTTTTACACAGCAAGTTCCAACAAATATCATGCTGATAACTACTAGGTAATCACATCTTGTGATGCTGTCAGAGGGACAAATATTGACCTGGACACCTTGCTTTTTTTTTTATAAAGTGGTATAGTGACACATTTTAACATCCACATGAGAAGGCAGGCTTGGCCTCAGTTTTAATGTCTCAGCTGACAAAGAGCACACTGCCGTTCTCCCTCAGCATTCCAGGAGACTGTCAGTTTTGATTACTGTACTGAGATTCTGCAGTGGGGCTCAAAGTCATAATTTTGTTATTGAAAGATCAGAGTGTTACCAACTGATACATTGGCAGGACAACTGTGTTTCAATTTCAAGTTATTATTAATCTAAACATTTCTTTGATTTCATAACATTTGAGTCACTGGGGAACCTGCATAATTGAGATGCCTTCTCAGGTTTTAGAGCCTTTGGGGGCAATTTTAGGCTAATTTGTTTGTTGGAAATATGACAAGATTAGGTACATTGGTTTTACATTCCACCTCCTTGAAGTCAATATAGACTGATAATGGGTTAAATCAAACATTCTTCACCTGATCCAGTGGGCTTCCTGCCTAGGGTCGTAGCATAAAATTGACACTGAATGCATTTGTAGACTCCTCTGACATGCGCCATTATATGAGATTTATTTTTATTAGAAAAATGCTTTATGATCTGTGTGAGGGGTTAAAAAGATTTGAAGCATCCAGGTCATGCCAGCTATGTTCTGCAGATGTAAGTCAAAGAGACAACAGCGTTCAGCTTCAGTTATTTCTACCACTCAAAGAACAGTGAACAGTTGTGGGATGGGGGATGTTGGCCGAAGTGGGGTGTTCATCCATCAACAATGTTTAGACTTTTAACAACCCATCACTGCTTTACTCAGACATGCAGTACATATACCAACTTACTGAAACCTCACAGCAGCAAACCTTGTTTGAATGCGACATCTGCAATAAATCTTGTCCGATATAAGCATCTGTCTGTGTATCGAAGAATTATCACATCTATTTCAACAAGAAAACATCTATTCTATCAATAGACTGATCCTAAGTGATGCCAAAAATGTCATGAAAACGGGTGGCAAATTCATTGGCGGCAGACCGTAATGTAACTTTCCATTTTGCTCATGTCGTTTGATTTATCAACCAAAAACTATCTGGTGCCATATTGCTAAATAACACTGCAACCTGCAAATGTCAAGAGTATTTTGCACGCTGCCAATGTTTCATAGATGACAGTGATCGAGTTCGAAGGTAGTCCCCTGATTGAAATTAGATATTGTTTAAGTGGGGGAGAAAGGACATCCAAAATTATTGTTTAAAGGCTCATTTCTACCTCAAAAAACAGTGCTTTCTTGAAAAAGATGGGAGGAACTTCAATGAAACTGTGGAGACCTGTCTATATTGGTTCTCCACTGTTTCTTGGAGTTTTCTTAATGTTTGACAGTTCACTGCAATGTAGAGGCACTTGTAACAATAACAGCAGTTTGCATTTACACTGCCTCTTTCACATCATAAAATATTTTCCTTGCCAGACCCGAGCAAACAACATTTGAGACATAGTCACAAAAGGAGATAAGGAGAAAAGTTACCAAAAGATTGGGCAAAGAACTAGATTTTAAGGACCATTTTTAAAGAAGGAAAGAGGGATAGAGAGGCAGAGAAGTTTAGTCAGTCTAAGTAACTGAATGAATGTTCACTCATGACAGGGTGTTACATGTTCAGAATGCCAAATAATCCAGAACTGAAGAAGCTCAGAGACCTTGTTAAGACATGCAACATAAACTATATGTGAAAAGAATATTTCAGGCATGTCCAGAACAGATATGCTGACGTAAATCCAATACAAGACTGATGAACACACTTCAAATAAGATTGGCACCCTCACCTCATTGCCCTTTTAGAAGAGTCCAAGGAGAATTCTCCTTCACAATCCTATCCAGAAATGAGTACAACATGATGTTGGGCAAAGGAATATTTGAGCAGAAGGTCTTACCCCTGCTGCTTTGTTCTGGCTGATATTTCCAGCCTTGCTGGAACTATTGCTGCTTACTTTCCCTGCTAAGTTGTGACGGGACCTTATTTCCAGTGGGTTTTCCTTTTCTCTGCTCCACTTACGATCACTCACAATTGTGATAGGACCTAGGACCTGGTTGACCCTGGAAATCTACCTGCTAATGCCTTGTGTTTGACTGAAACCTACAGTGGCTCTCTCCTTTCTGATTTTTGAGTCACTTTAATTCCTTTACAATTCTTTGCCTTACTTTCTGACATTGCAGCAGCATTCCCAGAAGCACTGAGATTCTAATCTTTGCACATGTGGAATCCTTTTTAAACAATGGGAATCGTGCTGCACTTCTAGAATGAACATGAAGTGAGTTGGGGCTAGAATTGAGATAGAGGATCTGATATGGTACCATTCTGATAAACCTCCACCCCAAGAGGAGAATAAGGCCATGCATGAAGGCTTGAATACAAATTCCAGATTAAATCCATAATTCTGTCATTTGTTATCAAAGTTAGAGGAAATTTGCAAGCAAAAACAAAAGTTTTATTTTCTAGTTCAAGATGCCAAAAGTAGATTTGGGTCAAAGATTGATTGGAATAACAGAACTAAGCTGAACACTATCAGTGCAGATATAGAAATAAAAACAACTAAAACAGGTTTCTACCAGAACACTAAATAAAACAGTGAACTGCGATGTTAGAAATCTGAAACAAAGACAGAAACTGCTGGAGAAACTCAACAGGTCTGGCAGCATCCATGGAGAGAAAACAGAGTTAACATTTTGAGCCCAGTGACCTTTCTTCAACTGAAGGCAGTTTAATTGCCACGAAATTACTTGCTCTCCGAGAAGACAAACAGAAATTGATGAAGAAGGATCCCAAACTTGAAATGTTAAACTCTGCTTTCTCTCCACAGATGCTGCCAAACCTGCTGCGTTTCTCCAGCAATTTTGTTTTCTCTTCCTGAATAGCAAGTCA
Source organism: Ginglymostoma cirratum (assembly GCA_024137785.1). Classification (NCBI taxonomy): domain Eukaryota; kingdom Metazoa; phylum Chordata; class Chondrichthyes; order Orectolobiformes; family Ginglymostomatidae; genus Ginglymostoma; species Ginglymostoma cirratum. The sequence continues at coordinate 9,910,278 of JAHRHZ010000079.1, read as the reverse complement.
TTTGCTAGAGGCAAAACCTCCCTTCAAGGACAAAGTTCTTAGCTTGACTTGGCTTTTTGCAGCACCTCTTCTGACTTATGGCATCTAAGATTACAAGACAAGTCACATTGTTTTCATTGAGTGTATTGACCTTTTTAAAAAAGACTACAAAACCGAGACTTGAAAAGCCTGACCAGGCTTTACTGACCTTTTTTTTGGTTGTTTGGCTGACTGATGGTTTATTTATTTCAAAAACCCAATTGCTCTTTCAAAACAAAGGCAGTACAATGGTTCAGTGGTTAGCACTGTTGCCTCACTGTGCCAGCAACCCAGGTTTGAATTTAGCCTTGGGTACCTGACTGCGTGGATATTCTGTCCATGTTCTGTGTGGGTTTTCTCCGGGTACTCCAGTTCCCTTGCACAGTTAAAAGATGTGCAGGTTGGGTGAATTGGCCATGCTAAATTGCCCATAGTGTCCAGGGATGTGCAGGCTTGGTGAGTTAGCTATGGTAAATGCAGTGTTACAGGGATAGGTGGTGGGATAGTCTTCAGAGGGTCAGTGGAGAATTGATGAGCAGAATGGCCCCTCTACATCGTAGGGATTCTATTATCTAACTCTGCCTTTGTCATTATTGCTGTTGGAACTCAACAAATATCCTAGTTGAAAAGGCTGTTGTGTTGACTACCATCCTTTCTTGGGGAGGGAAACCTGGACTGTCTTCTGACATCATATTAAGATCCCTGAGAACAACCACCAATGGTTCCTATGTTGAATTTTTGGAATCAATGGAAGGACTGCCAGACCAACAGGAACATCTTTATGAAACTGTGTTTACCACCATCAAGATCTTGCTCCTGAAAGACTAACTCCAGTGGATATCTGAAAACTGCCCCCCTCAGCAAATTCTCTTCTCCCTGCTCTGTATTGACCAAATGGCAGCTAACTGAAAAGGTATAAGGATATGTTTAAAGTTGCCCTAAAGCACAAAAACATTGACACCACTGACTGGGTGGAGAAAGCTGCTGACTGCTCAGCCTAGTACCTCTTGATCTATCAAGGTACTAAGCCCTTCAATGTTCAGCAACTTCACTGTGGGTTGGAACGGTGGGTGGCAGTGAAAGAAGAAGGTAGCCACACTGGGCTTGTAAATCCTAGTCCATGGCCTAACTGCAGAAGAAAACTGAGCAGTCAAAAATTGACCTCCTCAACTGTCTGATGAATCATATCACCTGACAGATAACAAAAGATAGTAAGAACTGCCGATACTGGAGTCTGAGATAACACAGTGTGGAGCTGGAGGAACACAGCAGGC
>JAHRHZ010000079.1:9898317-9908586 GCA_024137785.1 Ginglymostoma cirratum | reverse complement strand
AGGCAGCATCAGAGGAACAGGAAAGCTGACATTTCAGGTCGGGACCCTTCTTCAGAAATGATTTCTGAAGAAGGTCCCTGACCTGAAACGTCAGCTTTCCTGTTCCTCTGATGCTGCCTGGCGTGCTGTGTTCCTCCAGCTCCACACTGTGTTATACTTGACATATAACATTCTTGATTTGATTTGATTTATTGTAGTCACGTGTACCCAAGTATTGTGAAAAACTCTGTTTGTGAGCAGTACAGGCAGATCATAGTAAGCAAGGACAAACAGATCATAGGGTGCTTAGACAGAGTGAGGCATACAAGGTTATGGGTGCACAGGAGGTGTGCAAAGCAAGATCAACAGGAACAAGATCAACATTTTTTGAAGTTAGAGTGTCCATTAATCAGTCTAATAATGGTGGTGAAGAAGCTGTTCTTGAACCTGCTGGCTCGTGTGTTCAAGCTTCTGTATCTTCTGTTTGACAGAAGAAGTTGTAGGAAAGCATTACGGTGGTGGGAGGGGTCTTTGATGATTTTGGCAGCCTTTCCACGGCAGTGAGCTGTGTAAATGGAGTCCATGGATGGGAAGTTGGCTTCCATGATGGTCTGGGCTGTGCACACAACCTTCTGTAGTTTCTTACAGTCCGGGGCAGAGCAGTTACGCACCCAGACAGTGTGTTTTCTATGGTGCATCTGTAAAAGTTGGTGAGGGTCCTTCGGGACATGCTGAATTTTCTAAGCTGCCTGAGGAAGAAGAGGCATTGTTGTGCCTTCTTCACCATCGTATCTACGTGGGAAGTCTAGAAGAGATTGTCGGTCAGAGTCACTCCTAGGAACTTGACACTCTCAAACCTATGCAACCTCTGTTCTATTCATGTAGATAGGGGCGTGTTCCCCTTTCTTTCTGAAGGTAATGATCAGTTCTTTTGTTTTGCCAACATTGAGCAAGAGGTTTTTATCATTGAACCATGACACCAAGCCCTCTGTCTCCTTACTGTATTCTGACTCATCACTGTTTGATATCCATCTTACCACTGTGGTGTCGTCAATAAACTTGTAGATGACATTCATTCATAATTTGGCTAAACAGTTGTGGGTGTACAGGTAGTACAGTAGGGGGCTGAGAACACATCCTTGGGGGGCTCCAGTGTTGAGGGTTATTGTGGCGGAGGTGCAGTTGTCTATCTTCACTGATTATGGTCTATTGGTCAAGAAGCTGAGGATCTGGTTTCAGAGGGCAGAGCTGAGGCATAGGTCTTGGAGCTTTCAGATTAGTCTGGAGGGGATAATGGTGTTGAAGTGGAGCTGTCGTCGATGAGTAGGAGCCTGATGTAAGTGTCCTTGTTGTCCAGATGTTCCAGGAATGAATGCAAGGCTAGGGAAATAGCAACCGCTGTGGACCTATTATGCCGGTAGGCAAACTGTAGGGGATTGAGTCAATCTGGGAGGTTAGAGTTGAACTGGGCCATGCCCAGCCTCTCAAAGCACTTCAAGATTATGGAGGTCAGAGCCACTGGGCGTTAGTCATTAAGGCACATTGCATGTATTTTCTTAGGTACTGGAATGATGGTGGTCTTCTTGAAGCAGGTGGGGACTTTGGCTTGTAAGAGGGAGAGGTTGAAGATGTCAGTGAATGCCTCAGCAGCTGGTTGACACAGGATCTAAGTGCATGGCCGGGGGCTTCATCCAGGCCCATCGCTTTCCTTGGGTTGACTCTTAGGAAGGCCGATCTGACAGCTGCAGCAGTTACAGAAGTAACAGGTGTATCTGGTGCTGTCGGGGCAAGTGACACCATGCTGCCAGCATTCTGCTCAAACCAAGCATGGAAAACACTGAAGCATCAGAAAAGGATGTGTTTTTGTTCACTATCTTGCTCTGTTTCATTTTGTATCCTGTTCGGTTGTTCAGGCCATGCCACAGACTGGGGGGTCTCCACATGGTTGGTTTGCACCTCTCAGTTGGTCCAATACTGCCTCTTGCCATCTCTGATGGCTTTATGGAGGTCATATCTGGACTTTCTGTATAGCTCTGGGTTGTCTGACTTAAATGCTGCACGCCTGGTCTTCAGTAGGCAGTGGGGTTTCCGGTTTATCCAAGGTTTCTGGTTGGGGGACACTTGGATTGACTTCTTTGACATGCAGTCCTCCACCTATTTGCTAATGAAGTCTGTGACAGTGGTGGCGTACTTGTCCAGGTTTTCCACTGAAAACTTGAATACAGACCAGTCCACCAATTTCAAGCAGTCCCAGGGATACTGCTCCGCTGTCTCAGTTCTGAGGATAATCCATGCCGAGAATGGGGTTATTCCAGTGGAAAGCCTTTTCCCAGATCTTCGGGAATCAGAATTGGGGAAAGACTGAATGGGTTGGAGTGGGAGATGGGGCTGCACTCCCCTGTAGCACCCTGAAACCTGAATCTACCGGACCCATTGGCAATGGGAAAGTGTAAAGTGGATCCCTTCTCTGGTTCGGTGACTGACTGCAAGACTTTGCACAGTTCACTGATTAGGTTCATTCAGCTATCTAAATTAGCACAGGTAGGCTGTTTTATTCAGACAGTTTAAGTTAAGTGACTCTGGCCTATGCAGGGAGTGTAAGGCTGTTCTCCAATGAAACATCTAATGTATATTTTCAACTGTCATATATGCTTGCTTTGAATCTCCTTCCCCTCCAGAACATGAACATAGAGAAACATACTCAGAGGAACATTCATAGCTGGGACCCAAATAAGCTCGTTAATACGTACAGATTTACACCCACTGATAATAGATGTTGTACCACTTTTTAAGAATCCATGAGGATTCTATTAAATTTCAATGACTTCCTTTGAACATGAAGACCAAAAGAACTTGTGCATAACTAATCAGATGAGGAGTGACAGCAATGAGAGAGTTGTATCTGCTATAAAGTTGGCCTAACTGAAAGGAACAGGCCTTCCCTCCAGTACCTGTTTGTTCAGACATTCAGCTTATCAGGACTGACTCTTCCACTCCAAAATGATTTATGAATACAACCCGTCATTGTAATAAATGAGTAAATTGCAATGAGCCATGCGCATATTCTATTCAGCTCATATTGCAAGAACAGTAGGCATCAGACATCTGCACACATTATTATGAGGCCTGACTGTTTAATGTGCATTAATCCAGTGGCCAGACGCCATTGTGTCAATTCCTCTGAGTAAATCTTTCTAAACAATCTTTCTTGAGATGAAGAAGATGGGTAGCTGCACACACATAAGGTTACTTGAGATAGCATGTTTTCCTATAAGCTGGGCTGAGAGCAGGTTTCTTATATTTTTAAACAGTCCAAGTTTTTGCTGTTGTGTTGAACCACATAAAACTTTGGTATCAAAAATAAGTAAACCTGACAATATTTCTTAATTTCTCACTGAGTGGTACTCGGACCATCATGATGCAAAATGGACTGTCACTATAGAGAAGATAATAGAAACTTACGTGAAATCAAAATTGAAGATTTAGATGATAACAAATCTAAAAGCTAGGTTTTAGCTTAAACTTAAGACAATGGATTACAACTCAAAGTTTCTAGTGATATTTTCTCATCTGTGATATGTGGCAGTGAATTTTAATTAAAAATATTTCTTACAAATGTTAATCTCTCTGTCATTTCTTTATGACCTGGCACTAAGGATATTACTAACCTCATGGTGTGATAGGTTTGGCAGTATTTCATTATTTCTGCTTTATAGAAGATAGTGAGCTTGCCAGACTCACTGAGCATTGTTAATGATAATGCCATCAGAATTAATCCTCTGTTAACTGACAGCCACTTCTGCACATAAAATATAAATGACAGAAATCTGTTTTTACAGATGTAGAAACTAACTCAATACAACATCGGGATTAAATAAATTCAGACAATATTAGTAAGGGAGATAGGGCCATAGCAGGTTCTGTTGGAACAGAAACAGCAAATACCAGAAAACATTTACCATTTAACTGCTCATTCAGTTCAATCACAACAGACAATATGTCTTTAATCGCAAACATTCCAGGTATTTCAATAAGCTTTGGCTATTCCCTTGTATTAAATGTACTAATGGCATTTTAATGACAAAGCATCAACATACCTGCACTTTTGTTTCAGTCCTGGGGAGGAAAGCAGTACGATTCTTCCATGGTAGCGGGGGACAGAACCATTCTTTTTCACTAAGGTACAACAGAAAAGAGCAGTCCGTGCCGTCAACACCATAATAAGCATAACACGGGTCTGAGGTCCACCTGGCTCTCATCCACTTCAAGAAGCAGCAGTGAGGAAAGGAAGAACAAAGTGGGAAAAGACCTATTATTATCAACTGCATTTTCACATGCCCAAGTATGTATCTTGTTTTTTATTTGCAGAACAGTACTTCTCAATTGGATTTTAAGTCTGACTTCTTGAAAAGGGGGAGAAGGAATCTCATAAGATCTAAGCCATAGCAAGCCCAAAAAATGTATCTTACTCTTACTATTACTCTGATATTTCTCATTGCATCATTTTCTCAGAGTCGAGTGGACATCTCACAAATATTTTAAAAAGGACATTATGATTCTATGAGAGTAAACTACTAATTATTTATTCCAAAGATTAGGGAAACTGACAGATTCACTTTGTAAGTTGAGTTGTTCCTTTGATATAAACCCAATTGCATAATGAGTACATCAGCACAAAGGAAATGTTCCTCCAAGTATTTAACAAATGATGTGTTTGCAAAGCTCAAATCTCCTGTTGCATCCACTGCTTGGCCAGACAGTTACAAACAATGGCACATTCCTTTAAGTGCCAAAATGAACATCTGGATTAATGTGTAAAAATTAGGGTTTGTTCATCTTTAGTAAAACTATCAAATTCAAACCCTACTTAGTAAAATGATACACATCAAGATCTTACCTGTCCACTGGTTAGCAGGTCGGAAGTGGGGCTAGGTCAGTATCTGATGAGCCCGCACAAGTGATATATATTACAGGTTGACCATGAAACATGTGTGCCTTTATAAAACACTGACCAATAATCAGAAATGAAAGATGACATGGTTTGGAAAAGAGGTTAGATAAAAATGGCATATATATCAAGCTGAATTTTTTTTCATGGAGGACATTGAGGTGCTAACTTTTTAATACGCTAGAAAACTTAATCAATACAATCTTGTTAGAGTGTACAACACAGCAACACAAGGACGTTTTTGATGTGAAGTTTAAGATTTCTGCTTACAGGATGTGTCCCTCATGGGCAAAATCACATGACTACAGCAGACTAGGATAGACATTTGTACGTGATTGCGTTTCAATCTTTTTTTTACATGGAAGAGGAATAAAGGGATGCGTTATGAAGAAAATTAAGGAGGTTTGGAAAGTATAATTGGGAAGGTGCAAGGGAAGGAGTAGTGTTCTTTTAACGTTGCATACAGCAGAAAATAAGTTTGAATATGCAGTTTAACTACATGGCCATAAAAGGAAACAATCAGCAGTTACTTAGGGTCCAAAGACATCTGTACTGCTCAAGATAATTGAGCAATATCTCACGAGGAGAGGTTTGGGTGCAGTAGATGGGTGATGAGGACACATAAGCCTTGAAAGCGACACAGAAGCAGAAATTCTGACAAAATTATAGGTTGCAAACTATAGAGATTGAGAAACCCAGGATACACAAGGGATGAAACTACAAGCTAGTTTTGCAATACAAAGAAAAGGGACACATAGTTTATTCTAGAACAACATTGCATGTAACCATCATGACAAAATAAACTATGAAAACGATGTTTTGTGCTGTAGGCGGCTGAGTGTCTCTGAGCTTGACCTCTCCCACATACCACACGTGGTACAAGCTTGAATAAAGTGGCCTTGTTACAATCTACTTGGATATGAAGACTTGATCTTTGCAAAATCCTCCATCACATTATCATGTACATTCTTAGTTGCCCAAGTCACCAACTACATACAATGTTCTCATGCCTTAGCAGTTCGTTACTTCCATCAGTCTGTGTATTTGGGCCTGAACAATCTGGCTGTGGCAAAATATGTAGCAGAATTGCGCAATAAGTCCAGCGAGGCATACTTGATGTTAGAGGCAACTCTCTGCATATTTTAACTAGGGTTCGGGCGTCAAAATGAGATTCTCACTACGGAGCCTATTAATGGGAATTATTGCATGTTAATGTCCTTATCTTGCCTCATTAGTGCGCAGCTCCCCATCCTACCTCCTGCTGTGCACAAACTTGACGGCAAGAGTTCTCAGCATAGAAATCAGAGTGGGCACTTGGCAAACTCAGCTTATCAACTACTCCAAACTGTCTTCATGTTGGACAACAGGCACTTAAAATTCAGGACACATTCAATGGATACCAGCCACATGCATCCTACATCTGCAGGCTTTCGCATCCAACATATGCCAACCCCTAAGAGCTCTCATAGCACATCTCCAGTCCAATTACAGGATGCTTCTGCACTTCAATGCTAAATCTTGGGTGAAACGGCAATAAGTGTTGTAATGCTGCAACAATAATGTTCAGCAACTCTTAGGGACATACAGCCAGCTCAGGGACTGGACCAGACTGCATCTACAGGTGTTTGCTTTCTGTCAGTGTTCACTCACTTAGAACCTACTTAGATGCTCACAGCATCCCTGCCTTGCATTGGCTTGCCTTTTTGCATTTTGCCCCCCCTGTCAGAGATATCAGCCTCACAGTATTGCTGTATTGCTACGCTGTTTAGTGCAGGCACAAAGCCAGGATGCTTGTCATATTTGTGAGCAGGCATCAATCAAGTCAACGGGGATAGACTTCAGTAAGGGTGTCCTGGCACAATAAGTCAAAGGCAGCCTCCTATACCAATCTAGGGAATTGGACATGGTCAGTCAGCTGCTCTGGGCAGTCATAGCCAGGATCTCTTTGTAAAGGGTGAGGAGCTGCATGTCGGGCAGTCCACCACCTGTATTGAATCTTTCTGTCCTATCGCAGACTGTCAGTCAATTCTGGGATATTTGCTCAGTAGCAAATTCATCTGGGATGGGGCTGGAAATATATCTGGCTTGGTTGTTAATGAGGTACATTTGGTAAGATATGGTAATAGATCTTGCTAGGTCCTTGAAGCAAGAAACCTTCCAAACAAAAATCCAATGAAACTGACACTTAGACAAAACAAATCACAAGATTCAGCCCAATGGCCTTAAATCATGAGGGTGTCTTAATGAAATATGTACATGTATTGGCATTAGCTGTTATCTGTGTGATGTTGTTTCAGTGCCTCTGCTGGTTTGATGACTTCCAGAGCATAATGAGCTGTTGTTTCATATTGAATCTGTAAGGATTCATACTCTGTTGTATCATCTTCCATTTTCTTCATTGGGAGTGCTACTCCTGACAGTATTTATATCTGCTTCCCTTGCATATATGTCACACGCAAACATTATCTAAGTCCTTCAATTGTGGAACTGTGTGGTGAGATCTCTTTAAGGGCTACTTTTAGTTCCTTTGAGTCAATGCATACTGTTAGTTTTCCAGTCTGTTTGGGTGCTATGATGCTGCTAATCCATTCTCTAGGAATTGCTGCTTTCTTGATTATTCCCTTCTTTTCTTTCTTGACTTTCAAGCTGGCCTTGAGGGCAGGTAAAACTTTCCTCAGCAGATGCTGAATTGGTCATGCATTCTCAACTACTTTGAGATGATATTCTCCTGGAAGACATAATTTATGAGGACATCTTTGTACTCATCTAGAGTGTGCTCCATGGTCAATGGTTTCTTATACTGCAAAACTTTCCAAATCTCTATTCATATGTTGACAGTTACAAGTCCAAACCTTAGACTTGTTCTAGCTGAGATAGGTGGCATGTGCTTGCTATCAATGCTCTGGGAAACTCCAGATCTTTGATCATGTTATTGCATTGAGCTCACATAATAATCTGTCCTCTCGGCACAAATATGGTGCCATCATATAGCCTTAACCTTACTTTTGAGGACTTCATTTTTGGGTTGCTTGTTGAGTCATTTTTCCCACAGATCTGTGAAGGTCACAGTGTATAGTTCGTAAATATTTACGTGAGGCTGAAAGTGTGTTTTCAAAGATTTTGAAATTTTTGCTGTAATAAGTATTAGACTTGTTTTGCCTCCTGGATAGCTCCTGGAAAGAACTGGCAGAAGAAAAGATTAGGTCTGCATTTCTGAAGAACCCCTGATCAGACTCTCAAAATTGCAGAGTCCGCTCCTTTCAGAAAGGGGATGGAGTGACAATCTGTATGAAATTGCCATTCCTTGAAAATTCCAGGCCCACGTTAACTGCATAGCACACCAGTGTGTGCAATATGGGTACTTAATGTGAAGCTTCAGACAAGTGTCTAGAGAATGTATGCTTCATGGTTATTTAGACAGGACTGTGGCAGACCAAGACAGATATTAGCATATGGTTGCATTTCAATCCATGTTTTGAATGATTAGGATCTTTTGTAAGTTACCAAACCCAATCTGTTCTTTAACCCGTGTCAACCATATTCAGCAGTTTAACATTAAAGGATGTAAGTACAATTTACACAAAGGACTATGACATTTGGAATTGTGCTTTACCACACATTTTCTGATTGTATGATACTGTGCTTCATATTGCTGACAGCAAAAGGAACATTCTATATGCTAAAGTACAAAATGTTAGCAAGACTGTGTTTAATCCTATTAATATTAGTTTATTTGGCAGTTAGGGAGGGGTACAAATTATGTTGATGAGATTTGAAATATACTAAGACAATGCCTATTGCAAAGAGGTGATTTCGTGAAGAAACTAATTTTTGGCAAAACGACATCAGTGTACTTGTTGTAAGTAGAATTGTTTCCAATGATCCTCTGGGACCCACTTTGGTTCTGGAAGATGTATATAAGTTTGCTATACATGTGAGGTGGCATGGTGGTTCAGTGGTGAGCAATGATACCTCACAGTGCAAGGGACCCAGGTTCAATTCTGGCCTTGGGTGACTGTCTGTGTGGAGTTTGCACATTCTCCCCATGTCTGCATGGGTTTCCTCTGGGTGCTCTGGTTTCCTCTCACAGTCCAAGGATGTGCAGATTCAGTGGATTGGCTGTGCTATATTGTCCACAGTTGCTGGGTTAGCCAGGGGAAATACAGGAATAGGGTGGTGAGTCTGGGCGGAATGCCCTTCACAGAGTCACTGTTGACTTTTTGGGCCAAATGGCCTGTTTCCACACAGTAGGGATTCTAAGAAAACTCACAGGGTTGAATTATAATCAGAATTTGATTAAGTGTCCACCTCTTTCAGTGGCTAGGAAGATTCTCCCCTTGAAACAAGTACTAAAATTACACAACCTATCGGGTGCACTTATGGCACATACCTAGGGTGTCAGTCATATGACCAGAGCTGGTCAGATCTGACTGGGGATGAGTCTGGAGGTCAAGAGGAGAGAAGGGGCCCTGGTGAGGATTTAAGAGTCATAGGCAGTGGGAGGTTTGAGGGGTGATTCAGAGCAGATGAGTAATTCAGTGGATTCAGGTATTCAGTGGATAGTTAGCCAAGAGCTAGAAAGGATATTTCTTTCTATCATTTCCTCATTTACTACCCCCATAAGTAAATTGGAACTGACCAAAGTCTCTGACTGTAACTCAGAGTTAGAGACTTTTGTGTAACATCCCAGGGAGCATGGGAATTGTCCATAGAAAAGTCATATTTCCAATATCTAAAGAATCTGTGCATTGGGACTTCTGAAGGTCCCATCATGCATCATCTGGGTGCGTTAAGTCTCCGACTATCTAGAAATTGAAGTTCTGCACTTGATTGTGGCAAGGCAGAGGAAAATTAAAATAGAGTATTTACCTGTGTCAAGGAAGTAATTTATAAGTAGTTTGACAATTAAAAAATGGGACACTGGAGGCGCTACTGTTAATTCTGGTGTAAAGTTGAGGATGCTCAAGAGGCCAACACAGAAGAGTCTAAATAGCTCAGTGGGTTGTAGGACTGGAGTTGATTATAGAGACAAGGAAGGATGAGGGCTTTGAAAATAAGAAAGAATTAGAATTTTAGTGCCACTTGAACAGGAACACATGTAGGGGCCCTGGTGAGGACTTAAGAGTCATGGGCAGTGGGAGGTTTGAGGCGTGATTCAGAGCAGATGAGTAATTGGGTATTCAGTGGATAGTTAGCCAAGAGCACAAAGAGTCATTAGCACAGGGGTAAAGAGATAAAAGGTACTGCAGATGCTGGAGAATCCAAGATAACAAGCATGGGGCTGAATGAACACAGCAGGTCAAGCAGCATCATAGGAGCAGGAAAACTTGACGTTGGGCCTA
>JAHRHZ010000079.1:9817864-9897917 GCA_024137785.1 Ginglymostoma cirratum | reverse complement strand
TAGGCCCAACGTCAAGTTTTCCTGCTCCTATGATGCTGCTTGACCTGCTGTGTTCATCCAGCCCCATGCTTATTAGCACAGGGGTGATTGGAGAAAGCAGCTTTAGGTGAGTTCAGACACAGGAAGCAACATTTTGGATTGTGTCATGTTTACAGAGGGTAGAGTGTTGAAACTGGCCAAAGGAGGAGTGGAAAAGTAACAATGATGAGCATTTCAGCTGCTGATGAACTGAAGTAGGGCAGGGGTGGGCAATGTTTTTGAGGTGGAACTCAGAGGTCTTAATAACTCTCCTACATTTGAAATGTGCCCCTTGTCTTTTGAAAACTTGGCTTAGACTGAAATTATTGCTTTGACTTGTAGTAAATGCACAGAAGTTATTTCATGCTGTCAATCAATCTCAAGCATGTTTTGATCATTTATTCTTTTGGGAACTATACAGTGTTCATAAAGTCACAAAGGGTCTGATGCCCAGGTGTTGCATGCAGTAACTCCTGTACTTCTGCTTGCAAAGAAATGGAGCAAGTGAAGTTGATCAAGGACAGGCTGAAGTGTCCTGGGCTTCCCCTGTAGATGCGATGGTCAAGAAGGAACAACAACACCTCTTCTTCCTCAGGCGGCATAGGAAATTTGACATGTCCATAAGGACCCTGACCAACTTTTAAAGATGCACAATAGAAAGCATACTATCTGGATGCAAAATTGACCCGGTACAGCAACTGCTCTGTCCAGGAGCATAACAAACTACAGAAGGTTGTGTGCATAGCCTAGACCATCATAGAAGCCAATCTTCTATCGATGGACTCCAATTACACTGCTCATTGTCACGCAAAGGCTGCCAACATCATCAAAGACACATCTCCCACTTTGGTAACGCTCCCCGACAACCTCTTCTGTTGGGGAGAAGATATGGAAGCTTGAACACACACACTAACATGTTCAAGCACAGTTTCTTCACTGCTGTTATTAGACTGATGAATGGATTCTCTATATTCAAACAATGTTGAATAAATACTGAAAGAACTGTGGATGCTGTAAATCAGGAACAAAAACAGAAGTTGCTGGAAAAGCTCAGCAGGTCTGGCAGCAACTGTGAAGAAAAAAATCAGAGGTTTGGCTCCGGTGACCCTTCCTCAGAACTGATGGTAGCTGGGAAAACGTCGCTTTATATTGCAGAAAATGGAGAGGGGAATGGAGTAGGGGTCTTGTTATCACAAAGCCTGCCATTATACACTACCTATTGTTAGTTACTAACAGTCCCCATTAACAGCTATTTACCCTCCTAGCCAGATTGTTATCAACTCCTTTGTCTATCCAACTGCTCTTCTCTCTCTTCAGGCTTTATCCTATATTTTACCCCCTACACCATCCCTCTGTCTATTTCTGCATATAAACCAATGTTTTGCAAGCTGCCATTAGTTCTGAGGAAGGGTCACCGGACCCGAAACGTTAACTCAAACAATGTTGATCTTGTTAATGTTGATCTTGTTTCGTGCACGTCCTGTGTGGTGTAATCTGTATGCCTCACTTTGTCCAAGTTTTTTTTTCACCCTATGATCTGTATGCCCTTGATTACTGTGATCTGCTTGACTTGCTCGCAAACTAAGGTTTTCACTGTACTTAGATAAACATGACTACAATAAATCAAATCAAATCAATTGTGTTGTGATGAGGAGGTGGAATCAGAGGCAACTTGCCATCAGAAAGTGACATGTTCCGATCTCCAGATTGTTTGAGGAGAAGCTGGCTGGAGTTGGAGTGGGATGATGGATGGGTAGGTGTCTGCAGCTATCCAACGACAAGTGGCAGGATACAATCAGGCCATTTAAAGAACCAATTAAAGATAGTCTCCCAACGCCAACTGGAATTTCCCTGTCAACAGGAAGACACCACGCTGACATGGAAACCTGGCTGAATGGGTAGAAGTATCCCACAGCAGATAGATGGAGAGGGGTAGAAAGTAGAATATATGGATAGAAAATGGATGTTGAGAATCCCCAACATGGAAATCAGAGTGGGGATCTGGCGAATCTAGTGTCACTGCTTACTTATCCACAACTTCATCTTGAACACCAGGATAATCATTGAGTGGTTTGCAGGGGAACTTGCAGGTAGTAGTGATCCCATGTATCTGTTGCCATTGTCGTTCTAGTTGGAAATTAATAGGGATTTGGAAGGTGCTGTCAAAGTAGTCTTGGTGAATATCTGTCATGCATTTTGTTGGTGGGAGACACTGCTGCTACTGAATGTCAGCGGTGAAGGGAATGAATACTTGTGGATGTGTTGCCAATCAAGTGGCTACTTTGTCTTGGACGATGTCAATCTTATTGAGTATTGTTGCAACTGCACTCATCCAGGCAAATAGAGAGTATTCCATCACTATCCTGAATTTGTAGATGGTGGATAGGTTTTTAGAAGCCAGGTGGTGAATTAGTCACTGCAAAATTCCTAGTGCCTGAGCTACTGTTGGACTACGCTATGTGTATGGCTAGTCCAGTTCCATTTCTGGTCAATAGTAATCCCCAGTGTGATATTGTTGGGATTTCAGTAATGATGACACCATTGTAATTCAGCGGCTGATGGCTGCTTTCTCTGTTGTTGGGGATGATCATTGCCAGGCACTTGTATGGCACAACTGTCATTTGCCACAAGTTAGTCCAAATCTGGACATTGTCCAGGTTTTGCCAAATTTGGACAAGGACTGCTTCCATATCTGGGGGCTCACAAGCAGTGCTCAGCAATGTGTAGATATCAGCAAACCTTTCCACTTTTGACCTTTTGATAGAAGGAAGGCCATTGATGAAGTAGCTGAAGATGGTTGGGCCTAGGGCACTATCACAAGGAACTCCTGCATGAACTGGAGCTGAGATGACTCACCTTCAACAACCATAACCATCTTCTTGTGTGCCAGGTATTACTCCAACCAATGGAGAATTAGGCCCTGCAATTCCCATTTATTCCTGTTTTGCTAGGGCTTGTTGATGCCACGTGGTCAAGTGCAGCCTTGATGTCACTTTCACCCACCGCCAGAATTCAACTCTTTTGTCAATGTTTAAACCAAGGCTGTAGTGAGGTCAAAAGCTGAGTAGCCCTGACGGAACCCAAGCTGAATGACAGGTTGAGGTTGTTACTAAGCAAATGCTGCTTGATGGCACTGTTGATAACCTCTTCCACCATTTTACTGAAGACTGAAAGTAGACTGATGAAGACAACAATTGGCTAGGGTGGATTTGTCCAGCTTTTTATTTATAGCAGTAGCAGGTAGGCTTGGAAAGGGAGGCAAGAGTGTCCCTACAATATTGCTGCAGTCCTGGGTGCTACAGAAGGCAGGTTTGCTGGTGCATCCTCTAATGAATTCCTGACCTATTCTGGAGCACGACTCATCACTACTACTGCAGGAATGTTGCTGGGGCCCAATAGCCATTGCAGTATCTAGTGCTTTCAGACATCTCTTGATATCACATGGAGGCAATTAAATTTGCTGAAGACTGGCATCTGTGATACTGGGACCTCTGAAGGAGGCAACAAAGGATCATCTATTCAGCACTTCTGGCTAAAGGTTCTTGCAAATGCTTCAGCCTTATCCTTTGCACTGATGTGCTTGGTTTGCACATCATTATGGAGCCTCCTCCTCCAATGAGTTGATTCATTTTTAAGCACCATTCATGACTGGATTTGGCAGGACTGCAGAACTTAAATTTGATCCATTGTTTGTTGGATTGGTTAGCTCTCTCTAATACTAGCCGCTTTTGTTGATTGACAAGCAAGTAGCACTGTTTTGTAGCATCACCAGACTGGCGCCTCATTTTTAGATATACCTAGCGTGCCCTACTGGCCTCTGGTAATGGTAGAGTACGGAATATGCCAGGCCATGAGGTTGTAGATTGTACTGGAATATGGTTGTGCTGTTGCTGAGGGCTCACAGCACCTCATGGATGCCCAGTCTTTAGTTGTTAGATCTATTCTAAAAAATGTTTTCTCTAAGCTGTGTGGCAGCGCAGCCACTCCGAAGTATGCTGAGTGGCATACACATATTGACTTCTAGTTTCCGAAGTTTGTGCCACACCTAAACCTTGGAAATCTGTGCTGGAGAAAAACCAGTTAGAGGGAATGTAGCTTCTAAGTCTGTCACATTTAGCACAATGATAGTGCCATGCAACATGGTTTGGGATATGTGATGATAGAATTTTGTCTTCACAAGGTCTATGTGGTGGTCATGTCATGGGTACTGTCATGGGTAGATGCATCTGCAGCAGGTACATTTGTGAGCAAGAGGTTCCATTCTTGCCCTAAGCACTCATGACCATATCAAGTAACATTACAAATCAATCCCATTAATACCTGTGATACACTAGCAATGTTTTGCTGCCTGAGGCAGTCCTGGGTAGTAGACAAGGCAACCTTGTTGGTAAATGCTCTTATGCATCCATGCCCTATTCTTCATGGGTGGACGTCAGTTCAAAGGTCAAACTGGGCCAAGATTCTCTCCTCAGTGAGGGTGAGGAGCTGAATGCCCAGCACCCTACCACCCGTACTGGCTCTTTCTGCTTTATTATGGGCTGTTTTCGCCTGGATTGAGAGAAAGGGAGGTGTGGAGTGAGATGAAAATAACTGGCACAGTTGTTAGTGCAGCTGGGAGAAAAGTGGTGAGGTGTCCCGAGTCAGGGTGAAGGCAGTACAGAGGTAATGTTTTGGATTGGGATGGGAGATAGCGATTGAGGAAACATGCTACATGCAATGGCGGCCAAGCTTGAGCCTTAGTGGGTCAGTGTTCAATGGCAGTGATCGAGTGAGTGTATGCTGGCAGAGAGAGGATGGCGACACTTATATAGGCGGAGCGGAGAAAGTCATTCACCTTCTTGAGGCACTGCTGGGCACTCCTCACACTGACTAGAGTGTCAACCTTGGACAGGGCTGGCACAGTTTGATGTCATGAACTTCTCTGCCAGTCCTGGAGGAAGAGGATGTCCTCCACCCCCGCAAAGCACTCTGTCTCCCAGGGCATCCAGATCCGTATCCCTAATACAGGCGTCAATTTCCCTTGTCTTCTACATCTATACCAAAAGACCCAAATCATGAAGCCAGCAAGCACTTTACCAGGTGCATGATAGCCTTTTAAAAGATAGCACTGGCTCTAGTGATCCTGGGACATCCCAGCAGTGGTAAGTACTTCTGCCTACAGTGAGTGGGTGAATTGGACTAGTATTGGACAAATGGGACAGCATACAGGCATGACACTTCATTAATGAGGTGGATTTGGAACAATAGTGTGAGCAAACCCCCTAGTATGTGCAGAGAGAAACCCTGCATGAAACTGAATGAAAATCTCAATTATCCAATTTCTGTAAAATTCAACCCATTCTTTTCATCACAATAATTTTAAATGCATAATAAAATTAAATTTCAATTTCCACTATATTAATTTTCTTCCTATTTTCTAAACTTGAATTAATCACAATTATTCTTTAATAGCTTACTTACTGAGCTAATATTCAGAATTATTTATTGTTTTTCCTAATATCCCTGAAATGTTTTCCAACCTTTATTTTACATATCATCCATTCTTCCTCATTTCATCTTTCAGAACTACATTTAGAAATATTTCACTATTTTATACATTATTATTTGAATACCCTACAATAAAATAATAAATACAATGTAAAATGACAAAATGTCTTCTACACTGGTAGTGCAGATTGTAATTCAACAGTGCTAGGTGTATGCACATAATGTTACCGAACTGAAGACACACTGGAAGATTTTAAAAATGCCAAAGAAAACGTGTGTTTGCTCAAGTAATCAGTATATTTAATGAGAAATGCACAATTGATCATTGTTATTTATTACACCAGAAGGATTTGGCTACTTACTTTTTGGCTTTCTTCTTTGGTTATTAAATTATGCTCATTACATTTCTTGCAATTCTCTTCCCCATGTTAAATCGAGCTAGACACCACAACATATTTAGGTTCCCATTATAATCTTTGTAATTGAGCTCAATTGTTTTCAGTTTACCCTTGTGGAATCACAATTTTCCAGGCAGGCCTGTCAGTGTTACTTATTTGTTTCAACATGTACACAGAATAGCCTATATTTAATTGTTTCTATGTATTTGGATTAGTGCTACCCTTTCATGAAATGAGGACATTCAATGGTGCTATATGGACTGCAGGATTTAGTACAAATCAATACAGGTCAAGCTGTGGAGTGATTTAACTGGAAAATGTGCACCACATTTGAAGACTACATTGCTGCAATTGTACAGACGGAAGAATGCCATATGCTACAAATAGAAATTGCTTGAACTCTGGATTCAGGAAAGGCCAGATATTAATTGTATGAAGTGGATGGATTGCCTGCCACGGAGTAATTATATGTCTTGAATAAAGGAACGCTCTGGCAGTAATTGTATACCCTGAATAAATTACCTACATTATAGAAGTTATATACCCTGCAGCAACAAAGCAGACGCATGAGGTTTAAGTTGTCCCATTAGGTTTCCTAGATCTGGTGTACAGTGAACTGAAGAGAATAGATGAAGTACTAATTTCACCTGCAAGTGATTGGCCTTAGAGGTGACAAGCAGAAAATAATTGGTTGTGATAAACATAGAATTACAATTAAAGTAAAGCTCATACATAAAGATCAATTGCACAGAGTTCCATCATCAACTATGTAGCAATGCAGGATAAAGTTTGACAATCCATATATTACACGATACACGACCGGTAGGGAGGGAGAAAATAGGAACAAATAATGCTGCCTGCATAGCAAATTGAAACAAAATCTGCAACTTTTTATAACTAAAAAGATTACGTTTTAATCTTTGGAATTGTAAATTGCCATAGTGTTCTTGCTATCTTTACATATAATAAAACTGCAGTCAATTGCATTTATTGACTCATTGGAGGAGGTGCACTTCAGAACAAAAGAGAAAAAATATCGTTCACTCTGATACAATAATGCTCAAATAGCTTAAAATAGTCAAAATCAAGTACATGTGAAAAAAGTAGGATTGCCTAAGGATGCTAAGTTTTGCTGATTAAAATGATGGAATAGTAAGCTAAATTGTCACAGCAAATGCCTTATTACAATAAGCATGAGCCAAATTGAAGCCGGAGAGGAATTAATTATATATGAACGTTCAAACCTTCTCACTACACCAAAATGCTTGTGCATAGATAAAAACCATTCTGAAATTATCATTGACACAGGCAGTAGACTTAATCATACGTGACCAGTTTATCCGCATATTCCTTTATCTTTCTTTGCTTCAGCCATCTACATTTGCAAATGTTGGCATGTTCTCTTGAACAAAAGTGCTGAGGCAAATGAACGAAAGCTAATGGTTAGGAAGATGCTTCCCACTGACTGAACAGACAAAACATTCTTCATGCATGAAAGATATTACACAAAACAAAAAACAATAATCTTCTATTGGTTAAATGGGATCCTATTAAATTAAATGTATGGATGGCTTAATTTTTTTCTTCTCATGGGAAATGCCTGGCTTTCTCACCAATGAATATATAACTGAAATCGAAATATCCAAATCTGGACTTGCAAGTACATCTCATCCCTCATCAAAGAATATTAACAATGATTTGCATTTGTATAGCATGCTTAACATAAAATATCTCAATGTGCTATACAGGAGCACTACAAAACAAAATTTGACCACATAAGGTAATATTGGGTTAGATGGTAAAAAACTTGGCAAAAGAGGTGAGTTTTTTTAAAGGATCACCTTATGAAAGGAAAGAGAGGTGAAGAGGTGGAGCTGTAGGGATGCAGTTCTTGAGATTAAAAGTATAGGCAGCAGAAAGTACAGGTTCTATCGGTGAAGTGAATAAAATCTGGAATGCTCAAGAGGTCAAAATTCATGGAATGCAGAGATCAAGGAAATTCGTAGGGCTGAATGAGGTTACAGAGATGGGGAAAAATAAGGTCACACAGTGATTTGAAAATATGATGAAAATTTTAACATCGAGGCACCGCTTGACTGAAAATCAAGGAACATATTGAAACATTCATGAAAGACGCATCAAACAAGACCCTATTGTAGATTGTGTGCTTGACAAAAGGAGAGGAGGAAATAATTGTTCTCTTGGGGCAACAGAACTGTATTTTATTTACATGATTGGTGCATTGTGACATTGTTATGCTCAAGAACCATAATGATATTGGCAAAGTGAGTTATACATCCAATATACAAGTTGTACACATAAATTATGGACTTGTTAAAATAGCTGTAAAGATACCCACAAGGGTTTTACAAAGGTGGCCGTCCTATTTAAAATTCCATGCAATGATTTTGGATTTATTGAGAAACAATTATCTTCTGGTTCAAAGTTTATAAGCTACTAGATAAGGAAACATAATAACCAACTAACTGAGAAGCAATAAGTTTGTCTGAGCCCTGTATGAGTGGAATGAAAAGGCAGGCTATTTAAAGTCTTATTTATTAAGACTACTTATTTATTTTCTGCTTATGAATTATTCTATACATTGTAAACTGATACATATGGAGATCAAATGTAAAATATTAATGAGTAATTGCCATTTAACAGTTAAATCTGGTTCTTGAAACATAAAACTCTAATTAACTATGCTTTTCTCGGGTTTATTCAACTACATCACACAAATTTTCATGATGGCTTTGCCGTCAAACTCAATGGCCTTTAATGATTACAAATACTTGCAATTTTACTCTGAAACATTACCAAAATATATTTTTACTCTTTATTAAAGCATAATTTTTAAGGATTTCAGTTTTAGTTAAGTTTCAATTGATACAAAAGTGGATATGTGTATATACTTAATTTGAAGCAGTGGCTATTGCACTATATTACTGTTCATTAGGAGAAACAAACCAGTAATAAATTGTCCTCAAAATCCCATTCTCTTGGCATTTGTGACTCTATATCATGTAGTAAATTGTTTTAAAATGATGTTTAACATTGGTGAGTCCATTTTTATTCATTTGAGAAAAGAAACCTTTTCTCTTTTATGCTGTGTCGACCTTAACCTTTAAGATCTTGTGTTTCTAACCTCAAAAAAACTGATCAAGAAGATACGGTTATATCTTTGTTGAGGATTCGTCCTTTGCCTCTGTCAGTTTGAATCTGCCAACAAGTCATTGAGATCCTCAAGCCCCCAGTGATGTCTACAAGCAGGGTTAGCAGTTCATCACATTTAGTTAGTGAGCAAGAAGAAAGCAAAATGCACTGGGAGTTTCACCTTTAATTGCAATTTTGTGGAGGCAAAAATAAATGATCAGGATGTGCACGTTAGATTAAGTTAGAAACTTAAATATCATATGTACCTGTTTTAAAAGTTGTTAGTCATGTGTATTTTTATTACAAATGGGGTATTTGACATTCCAGAAATGTATTCACTACGCTGTTGAAATCCTAGTTATACTTCATTCAACAAAATATAGCTTTGAAGTGTTTATGCAATGAAACTAATAGGGTAAAATGCATGTTCACATTGATTTAGCAATTTCTAAGTACACATGGGGTGGTTGAGTGGTGGGAAGGACATGAATGCCAGAAAATAATGGGAGGTGACTTAAGGATTTCTGCATTTAAATGCACGTATGTGGATTCCAGGGCTGCTGTCAGTTCCAGAATAATAATGGCAGGGAAGATTGACAATTTAATTGTCATTGCCATCATCAATTCCAGACCACTGCCTTAGAACATCCTCTCAGCCTTAATAACTGGACCAGTACCTGATCTCAGCAATATTTGATTTTCACCAGTGTGACACTATTAGCTTGCTATCAGTGCAGTGCTTTTTCTTGCTGTGCAACATACCTAAGCTGGCATGATGTAATAGAAGACCAAAGTGCAACCTGGAACTGCAGTGAAGTAATGCAGTTTTACACTGAATGCAACACTTGAGGTGAAAACAAACCTTAAGATTGCCCATAAGTGTAAACAAATTTGTCAATTTTGGACTGTAGTCTCAGTGAGTAAGAAATAGGGTTGAGATTAAGAAATCACGTTTTACATTGGACCACTAACTGACAGAAAGAGAACATTTTTATTGCTGTCAATCTGCGTTAGGTTGCAACTTAGTTAAGAGACCTGACATTGTGTTAACCCACTGCGCGAACTTTGAAATGTTCAATGTTATATCTTTTAAGTTGCTTGAAATGTCAGTTTCCTTGAGAACGAATTCAACTAAACCTTTCAGCGATAGGTTCGACTGTGATGTACCACTGGCATCGTGCTGTTTGTTGTGTACATTAACAGCCTGGATGTGAATGAAGAAAGTCGAATTAGTAAGTTTGCAGATGATACAAAAATTGGGAGCATTTTTGATAGTGGGGAGGATGGTATCAGGCTACAGTCAGATCAGCTGGTGAATTGGACAGAGCAATGGCAAATGGAATTTTATCCTGATAAGTGTAAGGTGATTCATTTCAGGAGATCTAATTAGGGAAGGATATACACAAAAAAAAATGAGGACAATAAATAAAGGGACTGTCCGTAGACCCCTGAAGGTGTCAGCACAGGTTGGTGAAGATGACATATGAGATGCTTGCACCCATTAGGCAGGACACAGATTATAGGAGCAAGACAGTCTTGTTACATCTTTATAAAACACTGGTGAGGCCACAGATGGAATACTGTGCACAGTTCTGATTGTTACACTTTCAGAAACATGTGATTGCATTGGAGAGGGTGGAGAGAAGGTTCAACAGGATGTTGCCAGGGATGAAAAGTCTCAGTTATGAGGGACTGGATAGGCTGGGTTTGTTTTCCTTGGAGCAGGCTGATGAGGGATCTGATTGAGGTATATAAAATTATGAGAGGCATAGACAGAGTAGGCTGTGAGAATCTCCTCCCCATGGCAGATGCGTCTAAGACCAGAGTGCGTAAGTTTAAGGTAAGGAGCAAGTGTTTTAGAGGAGATCTGAGACAAAAACGTTTTCACCCAGAGTGTAGTAGATACATGGTACGTATCACGTGGGAGGGTGGTAGAGGCAGGTACTCTCTCAACTTTCAAGAAGTATCCGGATTAGTAATTAAAATGCCAGGGTGCAGTAGGCTAGGGACAAAGTATAGGTAAATGGGATTAGTTCAGTTTGATGTTTGTTGGTTGGCACAAACATGGTTGGCCAAAGGACCTGCTTCTATGTTGTATCATTCTATAACTCTATGATACTTATCATAATGATCATTGTGTACTATTGGTGATAGCTCTTAATTATTATACTTCATGCCACTCACAATTAACAGCCTCTGAGCATGACATTGCTGCTGATGAAACTAGGTTTAAAAAGGTACTCAGGATGTCTATTTTCTCAATTGCTGAGTTAGGAGAGCTCTGTGTATGCTCGTAAAGAGCTTCCAAAGTGACACTTACATCAAATGACAGTCCACAATATATTTTAAGCATTGACAACAATTAACAGGGTCAGGCTGGTAGCAAAATTTAGTTGCAACCAATGTTGGACATGTTCAGTCTTAGAGCATTAATCGTCTTCCACAGTGATGTTTACTGAAAGTGGTGCTTTCTAGATATTTTCTAATCAACCTGTTAATGATGATGTTACACACCTCTGGAAGAGGTGGGAGTTGCATCCAGGCCTACTGGCTCAGAAGTAGGGATACTACACTGTACCACATTGTGCTTGACCACAAACATTCATGACTCAGATCATGTAAATAAGTAGTGTTTTCTTTGTAAGCTTTCAACGTGATTGGAATATGGCTGAAAGAAAGGTAGGAATGGCACCTTAACATTCCGAGTAATAGGACATTCAGACAAGATAGTGGGGAGAATTATAAAGGAGAGTCATTGTAATTTTGGTTAATGAAACAAATAAAGGAGTGAGGAGGGATGATTTGCTTAGAAGGATGATCAACTGTAGCAATCTGAAGAACAAAGAACGGCAACCACAGTGCTTGAAGTTTACCGCGATCCCTCAAATGGTTGAGAGGATGTGAGGGACAATTTTTGAAACATGTGAAAACAATAGGGCAGTAAAATCAGAAGACATTAACTTCCCAAATTTGAGTTAAGACATGGATGGTGCAGGTTCCGAAAATGCACTCAGGAGAATACTTTTAGCTAGTATGAAGAAAGCAAAATAGGAGAAAGGACAGTTCTGGATTTAGATTTGGGCATGAGACTGGGTAGGTGGAAAAGGTTTCAGTCAGGCCACATTTCAGTGGTACTTATTATAATTGAGTTAGATTTAGCATAGGTATGGAAAGGGAAAGATGAAAGATTGGTTTTTATGTGCCCCAACTGGGTGTGTTTTCAGCAGGTGCCTAAGTAATATAATTCAAATGGATAAAAACCACCCTTCCTAACCCCCAAAGTATGGAGGGTGAGCAAGCACCAGATCAACAGTTTCCCAAGTGAATAAATAATTAAGGATCACTTGATCTTGTTACAAGTTCATTTTGCCCTGATAATACACTAACCACACCAAAATATGACAAGAATGGATAGGTCATTTTCTTGAAGCCGTTCACAAATAGAAGGAAGAAAGCAGGTACTATTTACTTCCATTGTGCATTGAAGCCATCCCCTAAAGATAGTGCTCCACCTTCCTTCCAACTCAGCTGCCCTGAAAAATACTGTCTCCCCCAACGCTTGAATTCCTTTCCCATCTCACTCCACTTCTTGAAATTTCCAAACACATCCCAACCCAATACATGCTCTTCACCTCACACTGGAATCCGTGTTTTGTTTACATATTCGTGCTTTTATTTTCCGCAAACATTTTGGCGTCTGTAGTAAACATCAATTGTCGTAATTGACCCCTTTATTCTAAACTTCAACACAAATTGCCTCATTTAATGATCTCTGTGAGCAAATCAATCCTCCTCACTCTTATACCTGTATGTTTAGCCAACATTGCAATGTCTCTCCTATTTCATTTCCCTCACTACCCTGCGTGAGTACTCTGTTGCTACGAATGTTAACCTCCCATTCCTACATTTCTACCGATACTGAGTATACGGTGCTGCTGATATTGCTGGAGGTGTCAGAAGCTCCCATGGGTGCTGGTTCACAATTAGGCAATTTAGCCTGTTCTCAGATCCTTTATACCTGTGGAATGGGTTTCTTTCTGGGGAAAATGTAGCCTGCCCACTTCTGTCCCAAAAGTAAAAATGGTCAAATGAGGAAAGACCAATTTTAATAAATTGAAATGTAATTTAGCAAAACTGAACTGAAAATGTTACTCGAAGGAAAATCAATAACAGAGCAGTGGGATGCATTCAAGGCAGAGATAACAAGGTTTCAAAACAAATGCATTCTCTAAAAGGCAAAGGATAGGACTCCCAAGTCCAGAGCTGCTTCCATATCTGAAAGCATACAGGGTAAGATAAGGCAATAAACAAATTTCTTCTTTCAGGAAACCTGGAGAAGTATACAGATTGCAGAGGTGAAATTAAAAAGGAAATTTGACAAGCAAAGATGGGCATGAAAAGATCAAAGAAGCTCAACAGCAGCTTCATGACTATATTAAGGGTAAGGGGATAGTTAAGAAAAGAATAAACTCAATTACGGACCAGAACAATAACACATGTGGAGGTGGGATATGCAATCACGTTTCTTCATATATACTTTGCCTCTGTCTTTGCGATAATGAAGGTACTGTTATTAAGGAGGTGTGTGAAATACTGGATGAACAAACATAGTGAGGGAGGAAATATTAAGGTGCTTAGTGTAGTGATTGTAATGAGGTCAGTCTGGTAGACCTCATAGAATATGGGTTCCCTGACTGGGGCTGTTAATCTGGTACAGTCAGGAAGCACTGACTGATGGATAAGAACAGGAGTATCAGACATCTTGTTTACTCAGGGAGCTGGTTCTGAGAGGGCTGGATCAGTGTCAAGGATTTGCCCCATGTAAAGAAAGGTTGATTTGGTGACAGGATATTGATTAATGTGGAGTTATTTCAATGGCGACACGAGAAAACCATGCTCCTGAAGAAATTTGCTTGCAATGGTCATCCTTGAGTTGGGGTAAGCATTTCTGGCATCATGCTGTTACTTCGGAAGCTTGACTCGATCGATCCTGCCGTCAAAGACTGGGCCAAGTATGTGGAAAGAATACATTATTTTTTCCGGGCAAATGACTCTGGAGCAATTCTACTGACAGCTTATGGACCCACAGCATTTGCAGTTATTAGGAGCCTACTTTCTCTGAGGTACAAGATACTAAAACCTTTCAGGAGTCGCTGGATTTAGTAAAGGAATATTACAAACCAAGCCTCCTCTAATTCTGAGATGTTATCCATTTTACTCGGCAATTCAAGAACCAGGGGAATCTGTATTGGGACTTTTGACAAGATAAGAAGACTGGCAGAGGAATGTAACTTTGGTTTAACCCTTAATGAGATGCTGAAAGATTATTTGGTATGTCAGGTTAATGATGTAACCACGCAAAAGCACCTATTAGCTGAAGGTCAACTGGACTTCAAATAGCCACTACAACTGGCTTTATCATTGGTAAATGCAACAAGTGGAGTATAAGAGTTGCAGTGTATTTCAGTGGAAGTGGACACCTCACCAGTCTGACTGTTCTTGGGGAACACCATTTGAGTTAGGGTAATTGCATAGCCTCAGTCAGGACATATCCTGAACAGAGGGACTCTTGGTCAGCCCAAAACAAAACCCCAAAACAAAGCCTAGCCTCAGCCAAGCAATCAAAATTTTCTTCAGGATCCAGGCTGGCAAGCCATTGTAGTTGTTGCTGGAATGTTGACTCAAGAGAGCAAAGGAGTCCGACTCGACTTAAATTGAGTAAATGAACTCACAGGCCGGTATCCAGGAGAGAGCATACCCTGGAAAGCCCATCCACATCTGGTTTGGGAAGAGTTAAATTGTTCAACAACATCCATATCAGAACCAATCTAAATAAACACCTGGTTAAATGGCCACCTGGTTCTAAAGGAGATTGATACCAGTGCAGCGTTTCAGTGATCACAGAACCAAACGTTAACAAAATTCACTCTGGACTCCAAGCCTTAATTTGTGTAAGATCTCAGCTATACTTAGAACCTATGCCGAGTAAATGTTTACAGTTTAAGGGTACAGCTTCGGCTCTGGACTATTATGAGAAGCAGCTGGTTCAGTTACCACTGGAGTAGTTAAAGGCTCAGGCCCAAGCTTGATGGGGCGAAATTAACATTGAGAAAGATTCACCTAGATTGGCTCAACATTTTTTGATTAGAAAATGGCGATGAGTGAAGTCCTAATAAATACTCAGATGGTTTTCAGGAAGATCCAGAGACTATCAAGAGAGGTAAGGCCACTTTGCCTGTTGACCAGGAAACAACTCCACCATTTTGCATAGCCTGCCAAGTGTCATTTGCCTTACGAGCAAAAGTAGACACAGAAATCAGAATGCTAGAAAGCAAAGAAATCATCATATCATTCCAGTTTGCAGGATGGGTAGCACCAATCATACGGAACATGAAGGCCAACAGGTTGGTTTGCCTTTGTGGGGATTGTAAACAAATGGTAAACTTTTTTTGCAGCTGGATAAATACCCAATCCCTCACATAGAGGATTTATACACAAAGCTGGCAGGGGTTCTATTCTTTACAAAGCTGGACATGAGCCATGTCTACTTGCAATTGTGGTTAAATGAGGATTCCCAGAAGTATGGTACAATTAATAGAACATAAGGGTTTGTACCAAAATACAATACTGCCATTTGGGGTATCATCGGCGTACACAATTTTTCAGCGGATAATGGAGAACATTTTACAAGGTCTACCCCAGGTCACCATTTATACAGATGATGTGCTAGTAATAAGGACGACCAATAAGGAGCACTTAGAACTTCAACATAAACCTTAGACGTTTCACTCAGGTGGGCGTATGCCTTAGACGGAAACAATGAATATCCCAAGCACCGCAAGTGACCTACTTGGGCGCAGAGTTGACAAGACTGGTTTACACCCGCTAGAAGATAAAGTGAGGGTAATCAAAGGTGCCCCGGCTCCGACGTCTGTACTAGACTTTAGGTCTTTCCCTGGGTCAGTGAACTATTACGGAAAGTTCATACATAAGCTGGCCTCCAGCTGGCATCGTTGCATCACTCTTAAAAAAGGGTCTGCCTTGGAAATGGTCATGTAGCCAAGCCATAGCTTTCAGAGCAGTGAGGAAACAGCTATCATCTTCTAAGTTGTTGGCAAACTATGATCCTCAGCAAGATCTGGTTTTGCCATGTGATGACACCCCCACCCCGTACAGCATCATGGCAATATTAGTGCATAAAAAGCCCAATGGAGAGGAATGCTCAATAACCAATGCATCCAGGACTTCAGCTAATGCAGAGCATAAATACTGCGTGTCCTTGATAAATATGTACCTGTCGGGCAGGGAGAAAGTGGTCGAGCGAGGGAACCGTGATTTACAAAAGAAATTGAATCTCTTGTCAAAAGGAAGGAGGAGGCTTATGTAAAGATGAGACGTGAAGGCTCAGTTAGGGTGCTTGAGAGTTACAAGTTAGCCAGGAAGGACCTAAAGAGAGAGTTAAGAATAGCCAGGAGGGGACATGAGAAGTCTTTGGCAAGTAGGATCCAGGAAAACTCTAAAGCTTTCTAAGGTATGTCAGGAATAAAAGAATGACGAGAGTAAGATTAGGGCCAGTCAAGGACAGTAGTGGGAAGTTATGCGTGGAGTCTGAAGAGATAGGAGAGGCGCTAAATGAATATTTTTCATCAGTATTCATACATGAAAAAGACAATGTTGTTGAGGAGAATGCTGAGATACAGGCTATTAGACTAGACAGGATTGAGGTTCACAAGGAGGAGGTGTTAGCAATTCTGGAAAGTGTGAAAATAGATAAGTCCCCTGGGCCGGATGGGATTTATCCTCGGATTCTCTGGGAAGCTAGGGAGGAGATTGCTGAGCATTTGGCTATGATCTTTATATCGGCATTGTCTACAGGAATAGTGCCAGATGACTGGAGGATAGCAAATGTTGCCCCTTTGTTCAAGAAGGGGAGTAGAGACAACCCTGGTAATATAGACCAGTGAGTCTTACTTCGGTTGTGGGTGAAGTGTCGGAAAGGATTATAAGAGATAGGATTTATAATCATCTAGAGAGGAATAATTTGATTAGGGATAGTCAACATGGTTTGTGAAGGGTAGGTCGTGCCTCACAAGCCTTATTAAGTTCTTCGAGAAGGTGACCAAACTGGTGGATGAGGGTAAAGCGGTTGATGTGGTGTTTTTGGATTTCAGTAAAGCGTTTGATAAGGTTCCCCACTGTAGGCTATTGCAGAAAATACGGAGGCATGGGACTGAGGATGATTTAGTGGTTTGGATCAGAAATTGGCTAGCTGTAAGAAGACAGAGGGTGGTGGTTGATGGGAAATGTTCATCCTGGAGTTCGGTTACTAGTGGTGTACCACAAGGATCTGTTTTGGGGCCACTGCTGTTTGTCATTTTTATAAATGACCTGGATGAGGGCGTAGAAGGATGGGTTAGTAAATTTGCGGATGACACTAAAGTCGGTGGAGTTGTGGATAGTGCGGAAGAATGTTGCAGGTTACAGAGGGACATAGATAAGCTGCAGAGCTGGGCTGAGAGGTGGCAAATGGAGTTTAATGTGGAAAAGTGTGAGGTGATTCACTTTGGAAGGAGTAACAGGAACACAGAGTACTGGGCTAATGGTAAGATTCTTGGTAGTATGGATGAGCAGAGAGATCTCGGTGTCCATGAGCATAGATCCCTGAAAGTTGCCACACAGGTTGTTAGCCTTGTTGGGAAGGCCTGTGGTATGTTAGGTTTTATTGGTAGAGGGATTGAGTTTTGGAGCTGTGAGGTCATGTTGCAGCTGTACAAAACTCTGGTGCGGCCGCGCTTGGAATATTGCATGCAGTTCTGGTCGCCGCATTATAGGAAGGATGTGGAAGCATTGGAAAGGGTGCAGAGGAGATTTTCCAGGATGTTGCCTGGTATGGAGGGAATGGTCTTATGAGGAAAGGCTGAGCGACTTGAGGCTGTTTTCGTTAGAGAGAAGAAGGTTGAGAGGTGACTTAATAGAGACATTCAAGATGATCAGAGGATTAGATAGGGTGGACAGTGAGATCCTTTTTCCTCGGATGGTGATGGCTAGCATGAGGGGACATAGCTTTAAATTGAGGGGTGATAGATATAGGACAGATGTCAGAGGTAGGTTCTTTACTCAGAGAGTTGTAAAGGCGTGGAATGCCCTGCCAGCAACAGTACTGGACTCGCCAACTTTAAGGGCATTTAAATGGTCGTTGGATAAACATATGGATGATAAGGGAATAGCGTAGGTTAGATGGGCTTCAGATTGGTTTCACAGGTCGGCGCAACATCGAAGGGCGAAGGGCCTGTACTGCGCTGTAATGTTCTATGTTCTATGCATAGATAGAGAAGAAAGGCTTGGCGGTCATATTTAGAGTTAGGAAGTTCACCAATACCTTTACAAGACTCCAAGTAGCATCTGCAGATGCATTGAGCCGCCTCCTGCTAACAGATACACTACTGCCACAGGAAGAGTCCATAAAGGTTTTAAATTTCAGTCACAGCTGGCAATATTAGACTTTGCACGTAGAAAAAGCCCGTCCTAGCTAACTGAAATAGCTGGTGGTGATGGGGGAAACCAAAGGGCTTTCACAACCAGAACTGAAACCTTTTTGGACCCGGAGAGGCCGGATCACCGTAAAGGATGTCATATTATTATGGCGAGCTAGAGTGATTGTCCCAAGCACAGGTCGCCTAGAAAACTGGCTGAACTCCACCAGGGTCATCCAGGAGTTTCCAAAATGAAGATATTGGTGAGAAGTTATGCCTGATGGTCAGGATTGGATGCAGACACAGCCACATTGGTGGGGCAGTACTGAGAATGTCAACAAGCACAAAGATTACCACCAGCAGTGCCCCCGCAATCAGGGAAAGACCAGATAAAACCTGGACTCATGTCCACTATGCAGTTCCTTTCATGGCTCAATGCTTTTAATCATTATGGATGCCCATTCAAAGTGGTTGGATGTGCATAGTGTTCATTCGTCAAACATGGGGATTACGATAGAAAAACTGTGTGCAGCTTTTGCAATACACAGACTCCTGAAATTGTTGGTCATAGATAATGGGCCATCGTTTATCAGCAGGGAATTTGAGTATTTCCTAAAGTTGAATGGCATTCAACATATAAGAACAGCTCCATACCATCCATCATCCAATGATTTGGCAGAAAGAGCATTCCATACTTTGAAAGCAGGCTTAAAGAAATGGCTGACAGCTTCACCAGGTACAAAACTGTCCGGTTTCCTATTTGATTAAGAACCTTCCCTCATGCAACTACGGGGATAGCCCCAGCAGAGTTGCTAACGGACAGAAGACTGTGCACCAGGTTAAATCAGATCTTCCTGGATCTGGGGAAAGGGTGAAATGGCATCAGGAATGCCAAACCAGACACAAGGCTCTGCTAATCGAGAGAAACAATCTACTTCAGGGACAAAGTTTGGCATAGGAACCACAGGAATGGCGCAGCATGGGTAAGCGACACAGTCGATGTGAGGACAGGCCCAGTGATGTATAAAGTTCGGGTAGGTGCGATGGTCTTGAACAAGCAGGTAGACCATATGAAAGCTGCAAAATTGTAATCAGGAGGCAGGCGCAAAACATGCCTGGCTCCTCAGAACAGTCGGAAAGGCTGGCTTTACCTGTGGGTTCTCCATCCCTGTCCAGCTTTAAGGAGACCTTGGAATCTGAGATGGTCACTGCCTTAATGCCTTTGCCATTGAAGAAGAGAATGAACTTCTTCCAAGATATTCTGGGTGCGAGAGGTGAGCGACTGTGCGTTACATGCCTCCTGTATCTGAGGCAGAGTCAGAAGAACCTGACCTGATGCTAAAACACCCCTGCATGCGCTACAGCAAAAACAATCACCCCATGTCTTCAGACTCAGAGGGGGAGGGATATAATGACTGTACCAAAGTCAGCAAGGTGGACCTCATTGAATATGAGTTCCCTGATTAATGTTGTTAACGTGGTCCAATCATGGAATCTCAGCTCACATAAAAACTGGAGTGACAGATATCCTGTCACTCTGGGAGATGGCTCTGAGGAAGCTGCATCAGTGTCAAGGACTTTCCACATGTGAATAAAGGGTGACTTGAAGACAGGATACCAGCTTCTGTGGAGTTATTTCCCTTCGCATTTTTGAAAGGATAGAAAATGCCAGTGCTCAATGAGTTATATCATAGGTTGTTTGGATAGCAAGGCAGGAAATAATAGGTGCTCTGGCCATAGTACTGAAGTAAATTGTCTCTCTCGCCTAGCGGAGCCTTGTGTCTGGTTTGGCATTCCTGATGCCATTTCACCCTCCCCTCAGATCTGGGAAGATCAGATTTAACCTGGTGCAGTCTTCTGTCCGTTAGCAACTTTGCTGGGGCTATCCCTGTAGTTGCATGAGGGATGGTTCTTAATCAAATAGGAAACTGGACAGTTTGGTACCTAGTGAAGCCGTTTCTTTAATACTCCAGCTACAGGTGCGGAGCTGAAAATCAGGAAGACTTCTGACATTTTCTCATTGTTTAGAACTGGAGAAAGGGATATATTAACTTTAGAAACAAATTAACCTAACCATGATGTTGGCTAAATAATTGGAAAAAAAAGTGACAATATTAATCAGCTTTTGAAAAGACATAAATTAATCAAGGACGATTTGCATGGATTTTAAACAGAAGGTGATAGCTCTAATTGCTACAAAATAATTACTGAGACCTTGAAAATTTGCTTTTAAAAACATGGAGTTTCATTTGCTCATATTTTAGTTATTGCTTTACATTTTAAGAACTCATGCTTTATTTTACTTTTGCTACCTCTCACTTAACCCATCTTTCTTATTGTGTTTATTTTGTACACGATTGTACACAACTCATTCTGTTGCAGTCAGTTTTTGCTCATTCTGGTCAACTACAGAAGTAAAATCACATTTGCAGAATAGTGCAGTGTTTATTCCTGGTTCAAACAAAAATGATGCATGATATTTTGATTGTTCATTATTAATTTCAGACCTCTGGAAATTTTGCATTAACTGTCGAATCACCTTTCATAAGCAACATAGATAAATTTAAAGGGGAACAGAGCATTGATTACTCACCTCAATCTTCCCAAGGCAGTCAGGAAAATTTGGATCCTTGGGAATCTCACATTGGCTGCTATCCTTTCCTCTGGCTATGTGGTGTCAACAGTTCAAAGAAAATACAAAATAAAAAGTAGATTAGAGTTTTCAGTTATATTGCAATTCAGCTTGCAGAATATAATTGGTAATTCCACTCTTTAGATTGAGTTGGAAATTACAAACAATTAAGAGTAATTATTTTCAAAGGTAGTTCTATGTTGAAAAGATCTGTTGCTTTCCTTAACTCACTTTCAGATCTATCACGCAGTTCTTTCACATGTTCATCAGGTTTATCCCATGTCTCTTATCACTTTATCACATCTCATTATCACTTGCCCAGTTCCCCCATTTTCCTTTATGCATTTCAACCTTTATGGTATCAGTACAATGATCCTTTGTATAGATTGCTTCTAACATAACTCTATGTAAACCTGCACTAACGAAGAAGGCAAGTGACAGGGCTGTGAGTTCATTAAGATGCTGTCCCAGGTAAGTTTTTGTTCAATTTTCATGGTGACTACAGACTTTAGCAGTAATTGGCCTTTACACTAGCTACATGTAGGTGTGAATTATGGAGTAGAAACATTAAGAATTTAAAAGTAAAATTGTTTCCCTCCCTCACAGTTTATCAGTCAATGCTGTAGCATGAATTGTATTTGTATTCCATCAAGTGAGTTATGACAGTGCCATTGTTAGATAATGTAGCTACTCCTTAAAATGACATGTTTGTCTGATTATTATTTATGCCAAATGGAAAACTGTCAATTAAAAAATGCCTTATAAATGTGGAATACTCTTCAGATGAATTGAAATGGATAAATAATACAGTCTATTATTGAGGGGATAGCTAGAATCATGTTCAAGTGTAAATATTTGCACTTTTCCCATTGCTTTTATGCATTTGGTCTAGATATCTATTGAGATAACAATTCTGGAGACCATTTGATTACTCAGATTCCTATAGACTCTTGACAGTAATCCTTTTGCTTCATCATGTCACTGAATTAACTCCACAGAGGCTGGTATCCCGAAACCAAGTCAGCCTTTATTCAGAGATAATAGGTACTGCAGATGCTGGAGAATCCGAGATAACAAGGTGTGGAGCTGGATGAACACAGCAGGCCAAGCAGCATCATAGGAGCAGGAAAGCTTGACGTTTTGCGCCTAGACCCTTCATCAGAAATGGGGGAGGGGAAGAGGGTTCTGAAATAAATAGGGAGAGAGGAGGAGGCGGATAGAAGATGGATAGAGGAGAAGATAGGTAGAGAGGAGGCAGACAAGTCAAAGAGGCGGGGATGGAGCCAGTAAAGGTGAGTGTAGGTGGGGAGTTAGGGAGGAGATAGGTCAGTCCAGGGAGGACGAACAGGTCAAGGGGGGCGGGATGAGGTTAGTAGATAGGAGATGGGGGTGCGGCTTGAGGTGGGAGGAGGGGATAGGTGAGAGGAAGAACAGGTTAGGGAGGCGGGGATGAGCTGGGCTGGTTTTGGGATGCAGTTGGGGGAGGGGAGATTTTGAAGCTTGCTCCTCCCCCATTTCTGATGAAGGGTCTAGGCCCGAAACGTCAAGCTTTTCTGCTCCTATGATGCAGCCTTTATTCACATGTGGAAAGTCCTTGACATTCATCCCTTACAGCCAACTCTCAGAGTGACAGGATGTGTGACACTCCAGTTTTTATCTGTCAGCTAGGATTCCATGACTGGACCAGATTGACAGTCCCAATCAGGGAACTCATATTCTTTGAGGTCCACCAGGCTGGCCTCGTTACAATCACTGCAGCTACAATTTCTTAACATTGTTTACACCACTCATTTGAACAGTCTATTTACTCAAGTGCTTTTATCGTATATTTGGTTGCTAAAATTGAGCTGTAAGTTCTGTTCACAAAGTGGATGAGAGAGGTGAGGGACGAGGGGTGAGTTGGGTGATGTGGATAAGGGGGTGAGAGGGAAGGTGGTGAGTGTGAAGGGATGAGAGTGAGTGGGGTAAGGGTGTGTATGTCTGTCTATGCGGGTGGGGGCGTTATGGTGTGACAGTGAAGGTTTGCGAGTGAGAGGGGAGGGTGAGGGAATAACAGTGAGGGGTTGGGTTAAGTGTTTGAGATGTTAACAATGAAGGGTGAGGGTTTCAGTATAAGTGGGTTTAAAATGATCAGAATGTTCAACTGTACCTAGGTGAGTGACTGATCACTTTGGAAGCAATAGATCAAGGCTTTTGGGGAAAGGGAAGTGAGTTTTTTTGAGGTGTCTTAGCTGGGCCCAGCCTCCCCTCCCACCCCCAGCCACTAGGCTCCTAGATCCCTGAACAATCCTGGCTGCTAGCTGTCTTGAGGCAGAGAAAGCATCATAATGATGAGATTAGTTCTGTTTCCAATTCCCAATCCAATAATAAAATATGGCCCAGCATCTTTATTTCATTCTCCACCGATGCTGCCCATCCACCTGACTGATTACCAGCATTTTCTGTTGACATTTTAGATTTCTAACATTTTGCTTAGCAAGAAATTAATTTTTAAAAATCAGTGATCATCCCATTAATTTTTTTTTTCAAAAAAGGCGCTTTCCAATTATCATACCAATGAAGGAAAAGTTATAAATGTTGTTTCTGCTTTGAGCACTACTAGCAATGCTGGCCCATTCTTGCTCCTGATATCATGTTACCTCAGTTATCATGTGTCAATAATTTAGTAAGAAGTTGGACTCTGCATAGCTTGGAGCTTCTTGTAATGTATCCTTACCATCATGTACAGTGAACAACAATGAACAGTTACTA
This sequence comes from Ginglymostoma cirratum, assembly GCA_024137785.1. NCBI lineage: Eukaryota > Metazoa > Chordata > Chondrichthyes > Orectolobiformes > Ginglymostomatidae > Ginglymostoma > Ginglymostoma cirratum. The sequence goes on along the minus strand of JAHRHZ010000079.1, from coordinate 9,874,005 downwards.
AGATGTTTGGCCTGAGCTTGGGTCAAGAAACAAAAACACGATCAAGTGTGCTGAACATTCCTTATGAAAAGCATTTCTTCCTCTAGGTTTCCACTCAACCATATCTGTATATCACTGTAACAAAAATTTTGTCACAACCCATTACAATCAAACAACATATAGAATCCCTACAGTGTGAAAGCAAACCATTCAGCCCATCAAGTCCACACCAACCCAATCCCTGCATTTCCCATTGCTAATCCATATAACCTGCACAATATGGGTATTTAACATAGCTAATCCACCTTACCTACACATCTTTGAACTATGAGAGGAAACCTGAGCACCTGGAGGAAATCCACACAGACACGGTGGGAATGTGCAAACTCCACACAGACAGTCACCCGAGGATGGAATCAAACCCAGGTCCCTAGCGATGTAAGGTAGTATTGCTAACCACTGAGCGACTTCTGCTTCTTCAGACATAAGCTTAGAATTTGCTATCACAAAAAATAAGAATTTTAAGTGATTTGCAAAATAATCAAATAGGGTCCTGCAAAAAACCTTTCGATCATACAGTGATTTGTTCAAGTTTAGAATGCATTAAGTGGTGGCATAGGCAGGTTCAGATCAGATAGTCAAGACAGCATTAGATGATTATTTGAATAGAAACAGTGTGCAAATGTTTCAGGGAAAAGAAAAAAACTGGAGATAACCACTAAGTCAATTTTCATTTGGAGAGCTTGTGTAGACATGATGGGCTAAATGGTCTCCTTCTAGGCTGTCACAATTTTGTGATTCTGTGGCACTAGAGCACTACCTGTGAATTACAACGATATTCCCAGTTAGATTGGAATTCATTAGTGAGTGCCTTAAGTTAAAGCAAAAGCCTTTCAAAATAATATTTTCAAAATACGGTTGCAGCAGTATACCTATTTTTCTAATCAATCTGTTCAGAGATGTTATTACACATCTCTGGAGCAGGTAGGTCTTGAACCCAGGCCTCTCTGTCCAGGGGTAGGGACACTGCCACTGTGCTGCAAGTGTGCAGCAGTATATAGACACATATATTTTATTTATAATTGTTGTATTCGTAACGTGACACAGATAAAAAAGATACATTTGCTGTACAAATTTAGCAATTTGCAAACTGAATAGTCTGTTCAAGGGTATTTCTTTCCCTCTGAGAGAATAACAAACAGACAATTTCATATTCCTAACTTAAAGCACTTCTTACAGCTTTGTTTTGTTTTTAGAAATGGTCCATTAGTTGTCATAGTTCAAGAATTATTTGTTGTCAATCAATGTTAAAATATAAATCATATATTCAATTTACGACCAGTGAAAGGACAAATTAATAGTTTAACGAACTCTAGCAACAAACATCTTGCACAATAAATGGTGTATAAATGGTGTAATGTATGCATTAAATACTTTGAAAACTGATGTGTAAACGCCATTATGGATGCAAACAACCCAGGAACGATTGCCAAGTTCTGTAGGCTATTATCACGCAGTAACTTACTTCGGTAAACAAACGTGCAACTATTAAACCACATCAAAATTGTTAATTCCACTCATTGCAGATGTTACTTCAATTAGCTATCGGCATTCTTAAGGCCATCAAAAGGTGAATTATATTGCTGGCAATGTTAGGGATCAAGAAAGGGCCGAAAATTTGACAACCAGTTGCCATAATCAGTCTTTCAGGAGCACTTCCAGGCAGTAATTCTTGTTGAGTTTAATTTGGAATCTGTTGCAAATATCAATTGTCTTAAAAATTCACTGATATTTAATGTTTCTTACCCATTACCTTGACTCCCATAAGCCCCACAACTTCTGAGATATCACTACTTTTCCGATTTTAACCATGTGAACATGCCTAATTTTAATTGTCTCAACTTGGAGGCTGTACTTTCAGTTGCCAAGGTTATCAAGTTGGCAATTCCCTCACTAAGCCTTTCTACTTCTCTATCATTCTTTAAAAGTGGTCCTTCAAACCTATCTTTTCGACTAAGCCTTTGGTCACCTCTTCTAACAGCTCATGTGGTGTGGTATTAGTTTTCTTTTATAATGTACCTGTAACATGTCTTGAGATGTTTACCCCATTAACGCTGTTGTTGAACATTGACCACAGCAAAGGCTTATTTTCTCAAACAGAGCAGCTTCACGATGAGCAGCACATTTCAGTATGTATGTGCAGTTTATGATGCTCAGTGTCCACAAAGTGGGAAAATTCCAGCATCCTTCTTTTTTGCTCATCAGCCTCCAGAAGCTAATTGCGGTCATGTCCTCAACAGTGCACTAATGGAAAAATCAAAGTGCTTGCATTGCAAAGCTAATTAATATTGTTGATGTCACTGGAAGCAGTTCTGTAGGATCAGAGGTATAAATGTTTGGATTCACAGCAAACTTCATTGCCACAACACGTGCAAGACCTGGTGTTGGGTTATAGCTCTTCCTCCAACTCTGAAATTCAGCCTCTGATTCGGAAGGCACACAGACTTTAATGCCTGTTGAGCCCTTGTCTTTCTTTGTTATTTACAGCCTGTGCAGGTATCTGTTACCTTCTTTGCTGCTGCTCCTAATTTTGGAGAGTCAACAATTGCTATTTCCCAGCAATTGCAAACAAATTTATCTTGAAAAATACTGTTCCTGCCCTCCATAAACTCAGTCTGTAAAACATTTCACAGCCAAAACAGCCATAAACATGGACCTTTCAGTAACTAATGGCAAAAATGACTGATCAGAGTCTTACGGTGATGGAAGTGAGGATTCATTTAAATACCATGTGAGAAAGCTTTTTGGCATTTGTTCCTGTTATGATATGTTCAGCAGGTTAAAAAACAATGCATCAGGTGTGCAGAAATGTCAAATTCACAAAAGGATCCTATTTCATGCAAATGACTCTTAATAACTCAATTAAATGAGGCCTGCATTTATTGTAGATGGTTGACAGGGTCACTTAATTGTCTCCGAAACAAAATAGTGTCAGCTCTGGTGCTGCAAAATTCAACCTTGTGCGGTCCATTTTAGATTTGCGAAAACATTTCAAACACAAATCAGATCTTAATCGGTTGCTTTTACAGATTTAACAAGAACTTTATGTTGTTATTGATACAATTTAAATTATTAATATTAACAATTCTATACTTCCCTTAATTTTAGCGTGATTACCCTTAGCTGGTTTCACAAGATCCATAACAAACATTTAAAAAAACAGGTTTGATTTATTGAGACCACATTTAAAATTTGACAATATCATCAACTTGTGAATCCAGAAAGAGATTTGTTTTAGACAGGATTTCAGCCAGTTATTAGAAGATTCACCAAACTTGCACTGAATTTGTTTCTGAAATAACATGGAAGTTTATTTTATGGCATATGATATTTTATAAAACAGTAGAAAATTTTTGTTTATATTGAATTGGCATTTTGATATTTTTTATTGTTTATATTCCAAAAGAATAACAATCAAATAATTCCAGTCCAATTATTTATCAAGTCCGTAGACCATTTATATACCTGTGGGTTTACTTTGTCCTCATAGTATAGTGATTAACTGGTTCATTTAATAGTCTTTTGAGTTCCATTCCAATACAATTACTAATTTGCTTATTTTAAATGAGTTACCAGTTGTTCAAAAATAGTACATAATGACATCTTACAAGAGCCAGCACACTGCTGCAGCAAATTGAGCTCTCCCATAGGTGCAAAGCATAAATATAATATATCATAGTCAAGAAAAAACTCAAGTTAAAAAGCACACTAACATACACTTTCAACATTAGGGCACGGCGTCATCATCGTTTTATCTTTACCAGTATGACTGCTCTGCAAAGAGAATTGTCAAAGTCTCTAATCGATCCCCAGAGGAAGCAGAAGTTGATAAAAGCTTCCTCTAAATTCTTGATCTCTCCAAAATAATTAAAATGCTAATTAGATGTAAACTGTCCCCATCTTCATAGTTCATGAAATAAAATCCAAAGCACTTGCTCCAAGCATTAGAGGCTCGGCTTGCAGTAAATTCATTTAGTTTGCATGAGTGGGTTAGATCTGGTAACCAAATGGAAATCTAAAGACCAATATTCATTTGCGAAAATATTGATGCTGAAAAATTCTTTCTTAACGCTGATTGGAATAGGCCTAATTCTGTACTGTTAGAAATAAAGTTAGCAAGAAAACCGATCGTGCATCTCACAGACTCGTCAACATCCCAAAGCACTTCAAATTGGATTATAAGATGTTACTGGCAACTCTGTACTCAAGTGCAGAATGTCAATTCAATGCTACTTAGTTTTTTAGGACAGTCTAATGGCATATTAAATCAACAGGGTCAAACACACTGAACTAATCTGAGCAGTTTACTGTCCTTACTTCCATGACCAACTGATTGTAAAGTAAAATATTACTAATCTAACTTTCTAGTTCAGAAGCACTCAAAGCCTGGTTCTCAATTTCAAATCAGTTCACAGCAAGCCAATCCTTCTGTTTTCTACACATAAAGTTAAGTTCAATAGAGAATGAAGTCACACTAGGAGACTAGATTTTGTTACAAATTCAATAAAATAGCCCAGTGGCTGTGATTGTGAGTAGGCTCCGGTGAAACCATTGATCCTCCACTTTCCTACAATTAGATATAAAATGAAACAAAAGCCCTTTGAATCTATGGGTTTTTCAAACGCACTTGAAGTTTTGTTCAGTATAAAAGGTGTGAATAAAGCTGGCGCGAGTGTTTTGACAATATTCACAGTTTTGCAGATTTTAATGTCTATGAGTGGCAAAGGCAGAGCAGTGGGATGAACCCTATTATATACGGCAATGGTTCTGAAGGATTAATGTTGGAGACTGCATTAAGCACCACCCAAATGCCATAACGTGATGGTAATGAGATGCAACAATCCAGAGTAAGAAATGTCAATCGGCAGAGAACTTGACATTAATGGGGTAAGAACAGATTGGAATAAAAGATTGGCAGGAAAACTGAACACCGGTCCATTTTTAAAGAGCAGCTGATTTTGAGTGTAGTTAATTTACATTCTCTCTGTTAGAAAAGGTTGGACAAACAAATTCAAAGATCTCTGCACAGCAAAAGAAGTATGCATTAATATTAAAAAGGAAAAAAAGTGTGCATACGACAGATTAATGCAGAAAATACAACTGAAAATCAACAGGAATACCGAAGGTTGTGTGTGTTCGTGTTTTTTGGGGGTGCGGGTGGTGAAAGTGGAAAGGCAAATAAGAGAGGCAATGAAGAACTGTGAGAAAACGCTAGCAGTTCGCATGAAGGGAAAACCTAAAGTTTCCTTTAGGCAATGAAAACAGTAAGATTGTGTTTAAAAGAGAATTAAGGCTGATCAAAATGGGGATTTGCAGATTGGGGCAGAGGCATGGCTGAGGTTTTGAATGAATACTTTGTATCTGTCTTTACAAAAAAGGAGGATGTTACTTAGGCCATGATAAGATTGGCTGATTCAACATTTAAACTGCAGTTCTGGCTGCAAGGATTTATTAATAAAAACCAAAAGAAGTGCGGATGCTGTAAATCGGAAACAAAAACAGAAGTTGCTGGAAAGCTCAGCAGATCTGGCAGCATCTGTGAAGAGAAATCACAGTTAATGTTTCAGGTCCAGTAACCCGAAGTTGAGTTCTGAGGAAGGATCACCCTGGACCCGAAACATTAACTCTGATTTCTCTTCACGGACCTGCTGAGCTTTTCCAGCAATTTCTGTTTCTCTTTAAGAATCCATTAATGTCCACGAACCAGGATTTATTTGGGAAAGTCATGGAAAACATAGGCATTGTTTATTAGGCCATGAAACTTGGACAATCATCATTTCATTCAACCTTCATTTTTCGCTGCAGAGGCATGAATAATCCATGTTGACTCCCAGTTGTGAGAAAATCCTTGTAAGTAGCACCAAGATACACCATTGCTCTATTACAGAATTTAAATATTGAACACACACAGACATATCATTTCGGAGTATGCAACTCCGCCCCTCAAGTTTGCTGTGTTACTCAATAAGGTCATGTCTGATCTGATTACTCTACTTTCTCACCTACCCCAGATAATCTTTCATCCCCTTGTTTTTCCCCTAAAATCTATCTAGCTATGACATAAAGATTCAAAATCTCTTCTTCCAATGCCTTTTGAAAAAAAAAGCTTTCCAAAGACACATAATCCTCTCTGAAAGAAAAAAAAACTCCCTCTTTCTGTATTAACTGGGTTAGCCCTTATTTTTAACACAGTGACCCCTTGTTCTAGAATCTCTGAAAAGAGGAAACATCCTCTCTACATCTCCCTGTCAAGATGCTTCATGCATGTTTCAATCAAATCAATTCTTACTCCACTAAACTCCAGTGGCTACAAGCTTAGCCTGTATAACCTTCCCTCATAAGACAATCCGCCTATTCCATGTATTAGTCTGGTAAACCTTCTCTGAATTACTTCCAATACATTTCCGTCCTTCCCTCAATAAGAATAATATTTTATATAGACTCCAGGTGCAGTCTCACCAATGTCATGCATAACTAAAGTATAATCTCCCTACTTTTGAAATAACAACAGTCTATTAGATTTTCTAATTATTTTCTGTACCTGCATACCAATCCATTGTGATTTGTGTACAAGGACACTCAGATCCCTTTGCATCACAGAGCTCTGCAATCTCTCTCATTAGATATTATTTCTTTTTGATTCAATCCCACCAAAATGGACAATTTCAAATTTTCCCACATTATATTCCATTTGCTAAGCCTACGTCCACTTACATATCTAAAATTGCTTTATAGCCAATTTGTGTCTTCTTTCCAAATTACTTTCCCAACAATCATGTGCAAATTTAACTATGATATGTGAGTTCTTTGATCCAAGTTAATTAGTTAAATTATTACAAGTTGATACCCAACACTGATCCCTACGGCACACCACTTGTTACGTCTTACCAGCAAGGAAATTTGTGGCTAATCTCCATTTTCTTTTGGTTAGCCAAACTTCAATCCATGGCAATATTTTTAGCCTTTTACACCCCCACCCAAACCATGGAATCATGTTTTCCTCAATAACTTTTCATGTAGCACGTTCTCAAATATCTCTTAGAAATTCAAGGACTGTACGCCCAAAGGCTTCCTTTATCTACAGCAAGTGCTACTTCAAATAACATTTTACAAAACCAAGTTTAGTCTGCCTGATTACTTGGAGCATCTTGTAATGCCCTGCTACCCCGGGGCATTGCATTGGTCAAGAAAGTACAACAACATCTCTACTTCCTCAACAGGCTAGGGAAATTCAGGATGTACACAAAGACTCTGACCAATTTTTATACATTCACCATAGAAAGCATTCCATCTGAATGCATCATAGCATGGTATGAGATCTGCTCTTCTCAAGAAGAAACTACAGAGAGTCGTGAACGCAGACCAGCCCATCACGCAAACCATCCTTCCATGTGTACTTCCTGCTGCATCAGAAAAGCAACCAACATAATCAAAGACCCCTTGCACCCCAGTTATACTCTCTTCAACTCTCTTCCATTGGGCATAGGATATAAAAGTTTGAATACACGTATGAATAGATTCGAGGACAGCTTCTTCCCTGCTGTTATGAGACTTTTGAATAGACCTCTCAAATGTTAATACTAATCTCTCTCTCTCCGCACCTTCTCTGCAGCTGATTCACTGTAGTCTGCACTCTGTTCTGCTCACTGATGTACTTTGTATAATATGATCTGCCTGTACAGCTCGGAAAACAATACTTTTCACTGTATCTTGATACATGTGACAACAGTAAATCAAATAATAAGCAATAACTTCGTGAATGCTAGTTTCTAACACCTCCCCGATGTAAAATGTTAAACTAACCGGGCTGCAGTTTCCTGTTTTCTGTCTACTTCTTATTATGAATAAACGAATTGCATTTGCTACTTTCCAACCTAATTGCACCATTCCAGTATTAAGGAAATTGTGGAAGATTAAAATCACTTATCAACTTGCTCATTAGCTTCTTCTTTTATGACCCTGGGATCAAGTTCATCAGGATCCAAGAATGCGTGATCCCACAGTTCCAACGATCTTCCCTTCCATCTATCATTTATAACTATTTCTGGGATGTTACCGTGTCCTCTATGGTGAAGAATGATGCAAAAAATCCATTCAATTCATCTGCCATTTCCTTATTTTCACTTTCAATAGGATTAATACTCACTTTGTTACCTTTTCTTCTTTAAATATCAATAGAATGTAAAAGAAGGAAAACAACCTAGCATAGATATATTTCACAGTTTAAAAGCCCTTGTGACAAGGAAAACAAAACATCTTTGCTATATTGAAGAACTAAGAATCTATTTATGAAAAAGAGTAAAGCAACATTGAGGTACTGCAGAATTAAAAATTATTTGAAGAAAAATTCTACATAAGTAGAAAATGGCAAGAAAAATAATACTGCCTGGCTTTTTAATTTCAAAGTCGGACCAAACAGAATCCATGGTTGGCTATCTGGAGAAAACAATGCTTAAGATACAGAATTGCTTCCAAGCTACCCATTAAATTACAAACTGATATATTACAATACATATAAGTGTATTATTGTATCTAATAGGACCTTCAGCTGATGATATTTAGCGGAGCCAAACATAAAAGAAGGCACACAAACTCCTGTTCAAGTTCTACAAACTTTTGACAATCACTCCTGCTGTGAACAAATACAATTCTTCTAAAAGCAGGATTCAACAGAAGGTTCAGCATCTAAAGAAATTTGTTAACAATTTATAAGAGATAGAGTTATTGGTAGGATTATTGTTCAGTCTTTGTCAAACTTATTATAGTCCAGGAAGTTTTCACTTTGGAGAAAGCTATTAATATTGCTCTGGAAGAAGGAGAGAGTCACTGGACTCAAAACATTAACTCTGCTTTCTCTCTACAGATGCTGCCTGACTGGCTGAGTTTCTCCAGCAATTTCTGCTTTTGCTTCAGATTAAAGGAATGCTCCAAACAACACTATAACACAAAGGTTGGAAAATAGTAGATAATGTGTATATTATTGATATTCTGAAACCTTCTTCAAGTAGCAAAAAGTGTTCAACTATTTACAATAGCCATTGAGCAGGTCATGAGAGATCAAGTTCCACTGTGTCTGTCCAGAGTCAAGCCAATCAGCTGATCCAGGAACAAACAGTTGTTGGAAAACTGATCATGGAGAAAATGGTGGAACATTTCATTGAACTTTCTAGCATCTGGCAGAACCCATAAAGAGGAATATACTCAGTTGAGCTTTGAACACATAAAAAGTATTTTTCATTTCACCAAGACAAACCAATGGCCAGCAAGTCAAAATAGGCTCAGGCAAGTTTGACAAAAGCAAAGAAAAAACTGACAAAAAACTACCCATAGACTGGTGTTGTGTGAAGAATGGCTAGATTAAAAGTGATAACACTGTGCGGAGCTGGAGGAATACGGCAGGCCAGGCAGCGTCAGAGGAGCAGGAAAGTTGACGTTTCAGGTCGGGACCCTTCTTCAGAAATTTCCTGTGAAGCCATTTCTGAAGAAGGGTCCTGACCCAAAACATCAACTTTCCTACTCCTCTGATGCTGCCTGGCCTGCTGTGTTCCTCCAGCTCCACATTGTATTATTGCTGACTCCAGAATCTGCAGTTCTTACTATCTCTGAGTAGATTAAAAGTGAGTTGTCCAAATACACACACTGCAAGCACCGTCAGAAGATAACAATCATAGATGGTTTACCAGTTTATTGCAAAGGATTAATTGTTCTGGCCCTCCCACATCCTGGAAAGATTATTGAGAACAGTGAGGATATTTAGGAAACACCAAATGTATGACCAGGGGTCAGTCAGTGGTGTGATGTCCGGAGATCTCAAAAGAGCCAGAAGATCTCATTAGTCATTGTGAAATATTTGAATACCCAAGATTGGAAAACAATCCTGATATTACTGAAGAAAATACAGATGACAGAAACCAGCAGTATTTGTGAGGAGATACAAATAAGGGGAAAAAGTAATGATGGATGTAAATTATGGATTATTCTTTTATTTAAATTGTTCAGGCATGAATGCAGACTGGTGAACAAAGTATAGCAGCAGATTTGAATTTGATGTGAGAAGATGAAACAGCCTAAGTTCAAGAGGAACATTTCAATTCATTATTTTCCAAGTAAGAATTAGTAGTAGAGCTAAGTCAGCAGCAATCCTCAAATAGCATGACTGAGGATGAAAACATGTTTAGTTCACTGGCAAGACCAACCTCAGAAGGTGAATGAAGGTAGTTAACCCTATCCGCAAGTTGAGGTCAAGATTTTATCTACTTCAATACTGATGTATTGCAGGTCGAGAATAAAAATTATGATTAAAGACCAAATGCATACAACTACATGGGAGCAAATATTGGAGATGGGTTGAGCAACATCCACAGATTAAGATATGGTCAAGGGGAAGCTGCCTAGTCCAGAAATCCAGGATACAGCAAAAAATGAAATACTTGTTTCAATAGTGCAACTGTCTTCAATAAAGGAAATTCATTAGATTATATGTCCCCATAGATCATATTATGATGAAATTACCTGATTCAGCAGAGAAGAATTGCTCTGCAAAGAAAAAAAAATTAGGAGATAAAGGATCTTCCAGATAAGGTTTTGGACAACTACCTGGTTTAACAGGAACAACGTTCTCAGCAAAGGTCATCTAAGAGATACAAGATCCTCCAGTGTAGTGAGACTTTACAGAACACTCAGGATTAAAAACAATATCAAGGTCAACTGCCTTAAACCAAAAACCTACTATTCTTCCAAGTCCAAAAGGAATACAATCTGGAAGAATTGTGAAGCTTTCAGATCATCTGAATTTGTGATGCCATAGAGATAGGGGAGATGGAGTAATGTTAATCTAATTATATACATGAAGGTATAAGTGTTAACAATGGGGGAAGTGGTGAGAGAAGTTGCATGAGAAAATGATTCTGAAAAGATTAATTTTGGAAATTGCATTATGACTCCTCCCAGAGTATATAGACGGAATATCTTACGATCTTGGAGAAAGATCACATTGATCTCCCAATGTAACTAGTAATAATGTTTAAAATACTGAGATAATTTGTATGAGATTCTTATCATGCAATAAACTACATCTTGTTTAAAACTAAAGAACCTTCTCATTAAGACTCATCAGTGGTTTTCCTTTATCACCATAAAACAAAACTCTTGGGCCCAGTCAAGGAGAAGGCATCAGGGCAGCAAACTACACTAGACACACGCTGGCACTGCAACACATACAACAAACCCCAGACCATTACTACCAGCAGGTAGTCCCTTGTATTTTGAAGGCTGAGTGTCGATACTTTGCTGTTGGTGGGTTGATGTCCTGAATGGGCAACTATTGCAACGTTCCAACTGAGTATGTCATGGAGTCCAACCTGATTAACAAGCAGATAGATCCAGGGGTGGAAAAGTGAGGACTGGTTGAGGAGAATTGCGTCGTAATCTGGGAATTCCAAAGAGTCATTGCCCAATATTATTTTAAGAAGCCCACAGAAGCAATTCTACTCAATGTAAAAAATGAATTACATTTCTTCTGCTTTTGGTGTCCCTTCCTCTGCAGCATCTTGGAGCCATCTATACAGTGCACTCTTGATTTTGTTACTCCTCAACATTGCAGAGCATGCCTCTGTACACAATGTGATCTCAATTTACATACAAGAATGAAGTCTTCCACTGACTTAAGCAGGTGCCTGGACTATACAGAAGACAGTTCCAGTCATTATGATGGCAGTGAGTGATTTTAGCTCTGCATTTCTGTCTGACAAATTGTCGATCCCCTAATCCTGTGTTGTTGTACAAATGTTAATCTCCTAAATGATGAAACACCTTACATGGGTGTGTTTTTACCTCCGAACTATATGATTTGTGTAGATTATTCTTAATAAGATAGCAGACTTTTTAAAATTATTCACTCGCAGGATATGGACCAGCATTTATTGCCCATCCCTCATTGCCCTTGAGCTTCTTTCTTGAACTGCTGTCTACTTGGTGCAAGTACACTCACGTTGGCATTTGGAAGGATGTTTCTGACTCATCTTGTTTGTCTAGCTTTTGTTTTGGTCTATGTCTAATATTATGACTAACAATTCAAAATATTGTTCCTCATTTGCATTCTCAGTCCTCACTGTCATAGCACCAGCACTTTGCCTATTATTTCCAAACTTCATCCACATCAGTGTGTCTCTGATCTGTCAATCACACAAATCTTTGCATGAGAGCAGAAGACCTAAAATCTCTTTCAATAAATGGATGTGTTAAAGCCCTAATTGGAAGTAACAAAGGAGGCAGTGGAAATTGAATGCTCATCAAGTAAAATACAGCCCATTCTTATGAGTCTCATTGGTAAAGCTAGTACACAATTACATGAGTGAAATTGTGTGACTAGTTTTAACTTAGCCCAGCTGGCAGGGAATTGATGGGAACTGGGCCAGTGCCCTGGTTTACAGTCTATCCAATTTTACACTCCACTGAAATCATCATATGGAGAAATAGCGAATTAAGCCCATTTCTCAGAGACCTCCTAATCTCAGCTCTTCCATGTCTGGGAATGCTGAATGAATGCCTATAAAAGGTCATATTATAAGGCAAACTATTGTTCTGTAACAGCTAAAGATGACAGAATTTGGGTTCCAGAACAGTACCAGGTAAGCAATGATCTATGCTAGGAACACCATAAAAAGGCATAGAGTGGCCAATGTTTGGTTTTGAATTTCATGATGAATGTACTAATCTGCACTTTCAGCAGGGTTTGTTCTGTCTCATATAATGCACTGTAGCTTTCAAATTGAGGAGATAGAGTGGGTACAGGGAGCAAAGCAGAAGAGGGAGCTCAGAGCTCATTTCCAGGCTCCTGGTTAAACGTATTATGTTTTGTGTTCCAGGATCATCAGCATTTGGATTTAATTGCCCTCATAGTTAATCTGTGGAAATCAATGTTGCAGAAGGCTGTGGAGATCAATCTTTGAGTGTATGTACCACAGAGATAGATAGGTTCTTGATTTGTAAGGGGATGAACGGTTACAGGGAAAATCTTTTGTTTTCCTTTATTCAGTCACGGAACAAGGGTGTCACTGGCAAGGCAGCATTAATGCCGATCCTTAATTGTCCAGAAGGCAGTTAAGAGTCAACCACATTGCTGTGGATGGCAGTTTACTTCCCCAAGGGACGTTAGTGGGTCAGATGGGGTTTTGCTACAATCGGCAATGGTCATCAATAGATGCTTAATTCCAGATATTTTATTGAATTCAAATTCCACCATCTGCCATGGCGGGATTAGAACCCGAGTCTTCAGAACATTATCAGGGTCTCTGAGCTAACATTCCAACGATAATATCGCTAGGCCATTGCCTCCCCATATCAGCTATAATTGAATGGCGAAGCAAACTCAATGGGCCAAATGGTCTAATTCTGCTCCTACAAATCATGATCTTATAAGGGATATTTCCCCAATTTTTGAATGAACAGATAGAATAAACACTTCACTGTAAAACAATCCATTAAAAGGAGAAAAAATTGAATTTGAGCATAACCACTTTGAGGCCATGAACTTGCTACATCTGAACTGCATTGGTTACTCCAAGCAGGAAGTCATTGCTACAAAGTATTTCATAATAGTTTAGGATTCTGTAAAAAAATTAAAAGTTGCTTTTAAAAACAAGCAACTTTTGGTTTACGCATGGAATGATATTTCTTGTTTCTCTCCCAGATTTTTCTCTTCCCAGATTGTGGGAACTGGACTTCCCTATGGCTACCCTCAACAATTGTCTGACAGATATAATTTTAGAAAGGTAAGAGAATACTTTTCTTTTCTCCTGCCTTCAGTGAAAGAAAGGATGGGGTACCCTGGTCTATAAAGTTATTTTATCTCTTTGCCAACTGATGGATCCTACAAATTTCCTGGTGACTTGCAATTGTCATAGCATAGTCTTAGTCTAATCATTGAACATGCGGAGCCCTACAACTTCCCAAACATTTTTTTTGTTACATTAATGCAAGGAAGATCAATATTAATGTTTTAACACATAGGTAAAATTGAGTAGAAATAATTAAATAATCAACAGAAATAAGTAGCAACAGATCAGTTTTCTCTTTTTCACCTCTGTTGGTCAAGTTTCAAAACTAACCTGTTAGAATCTAACTTCTCTCTGTTAGTTATCAAATAATTGCAAGTGTGGGAAACAGAAATATCAGTTTGATGCAGTAGCACAATCCTCTTTTGAGATTATCTTTGTCATTGCAATATAGTGCAGAGAACTCATTCTATCTAACCCATATTTTACCCAGCCTGAACTTGATGCTGCCACTAGCTACGTTTCAGGCACCACTGAAGTGAAGAAATAATGAATCTACAATGCTAAAATTTCGTACAATTGTTAAATGCTGCGCCATATCTTGGACAGAAAATTATTAGAGAGTACATTTCAAAGAGAAAATCTAGGAGTGAATTTGATGTGTGCGAAGTATTTAGTCCTAAATAATTGTCACATTAAAAGTGTTCCTCTGCTTAAAAAGTCAATAGAAACACAGCGAGAAAAAGCAAGCCATGCTGGAAACAGATCCATCATCTGATCCTCATCTGGAATGCAGACAGTGCAGCTCCAAGGGACCATTTGACATGACCAAAGCTGATTCACTTCACTGTCTTACAGGAGAAATGGAGGATATGAAATGCTCCACAGGGATTATTTTAAAAACAAATGCCTTCCCTAAGTATCTAAAATATCTGAAATACATCTAGGACTTAATGCCCAGTGCTTTGTCATGCATTTAAGTGTATCAGATACATGCAGACTATAAGTAGCCTAATTTCAAAATCTGCATTAATAATGTATGGCTATTCTTCTCATTTTGTTGTCAATGTAGAATACTTAATAGTTTCATAGTTTAGAAATAGGATAACTAGACTTCATAAACTGATGTCTATATATTTCATAATCTTATCTCTAGCCTGCCAGTGGGTTTGAAAACGTGGGTGAGAGGGAGAGGAATGTAAAAGGTGAATCTATCCAGCCTGCTGCTACCAAACTCTTACTAATGGAGGGGGCAACGTTAGGCAACCCACTCAGCAATGGAACAAATGAGGCTTTTGAATTGAAAACTTGTGCTACTCAAGAGCCTCACCTTACCACAACTGGAACTTAACAAGAAATTGGACAGGCCTATGTTAAGTGCCTACTAATATCAGGCAGAATGAGGTCAGGTCCCTCTTTAGAAGGCACCCTGGGCTCATCGGAGAATCTCCCCTTTCCCATAATAGTTTCTAAAAAAACAAGTTCCACTTCCTTCTTCCTCTAGGGTTCCCTAAAATCTTTGGACACATAGAACATGATCCAACTTGGCTTGACTCCTCAATCTCCTAGTACTGTAATGGCGGTGTCCACCACTCCTGGTGATGTTGCTGATAATAGAGGCAGGGCATCCTGTTCCTTAGAGATAGTATTTCCACCTCAAATTTATAATTGGCCATCACAAAAGCAAAAATGCTGGAGATCTGAAGGTTTAGCAGAATTGATGGAGAAACTCAGCAGGTCTGGCAGCATCTGTAGACAGAGCGAAACAGTTAACATTTTGAGTTCAATATGACATTTCTTTTAGGTGGCTAAGGGCTTCCTTCTGCGCTGTAAACTCTAGGGTAATAAAAGTTATCTTGGATCCTAAAGGTTAACTCTGTTTCTCTCACCACAGATGGTGCCAGACCTGCTGTGGGCTCTTTCTGCTTTTCTTAATAGCTGTATTATTCTGCTGAGTGGAATCTCCTCTGACATTTTAGTCAGAGTGATGTGAGGATTATGGTACCCCATAAATTCCAGCCCTAAGTCTTTGTATAAGTAACTTCATTTCACATTTTCTTTATAAAGAAAGATGTATTTATAGGACTTGTCTTAAAGAAATAATGGAAGCTAACAATTTGAAATTTGCCAAGACTAAATCCAATCACATCTAGGCTTAAATTGTAACTTAAATTGAACTACAAAATACACAACGCATAATTGTTGGTTTAGAATCAATTTTCCTGCAGATTAACTAACATCTAAAACCTGATTGATCAATTGTTTGCCCATAAGCAACATTGCAGTGTTTCCCAGTGAAAGAAATCTATGCTCCGGCAGGTGATATTAGCAAAGATATTCCTGCTGGCTGGATACATTGGACAATGACAACAGTTTAAGTCAGTGTCACACACCCCTTTATGACCTGTTTCTCTAATGTGGTCTAGGCACCAGGTAATGAATTACACTTTTCTACCGTAGACATCAAAAGGTCACATTGGAAAGGAACTGCTGGCATTCTGTTTGCTCAGTAATGCCCAGGGGATGTAGGAAACAGCATTAAAATATCCCCATGGTATGCTGACAATTTCAGCACTGGGAGAATAGGGTGAAAACTGAAAGAAAACAACTTTCAACTGAAACCAAAACAAAAGGAGACCTCAGTCTCTGCACACATCGGGATAGTTGCAGCTAAATTCAATCCTTTGGAAAAGAACAGCTGAGCCTAATTGGTTTATATTCCAGGATTATATTTTCTTCATTTGTTTCTTTCGTCTCACAATAATACTTCCTCCTCACATGCACTAGCATCTTTCCACCAGCACAATCCAAAAAAATTACCTCCTTAAATAATATTGTCATGGGTTATTATTCTATCTTTGAACATTGTAAAGATTATCTGCTCTTTAGAATAAATTAATTTATAAATATCGAAAGTGATGTAGGCTTGAGGAGACAAGCATTTTTTTTCTCTCTGTTCTTAAATTTCACCATCTGAAAGTCCCCATTTACTAATCCACATTACAGATCTTCCTTTGTTCATTGTCAGTATCAAACTATCTTCAAACGACTCAATTCCCACTACAATCCTCCACTATTACTGGTACCATTTGATTTGATCTTCATTTCCACTGGCAGAAAGAACAGAAGGATGTTGAGGCTAGCTTAGACCAGAAGCTTTCAACAATTGAATGACAAAAGTCCAGCATGTGAACACAATAATTTACATGGACTTTCTCTTGACGCTGGAACAAAGTGAAATACTCCTTTATTTATATCGCAAAAAAAAAAATCTTTTGAAGGCTGAAGTGAAAATCCAAATGTTGAAGACCACTGAATTTGTGGTAGAATAGGTGAACAGCATAATCCCGAGAAAAATCTTTTTTTAATTTTAAAAGTGCTGTATTCTCTTGAATATTTAGTAATTTATACTTAAAACAAAGATGTTTTGATAAAGAGGAAAATTTAAGTGACAAGGACAACCACTTGATTTCCAACAGAACCACTTAATTGTGACCTCAAGAGTCAGATTTCTAAACCCAATCCGCATACCTCCATTCACTTTTCCCCATTTTAATTCCAATTTCAAGAAGCTCTACATTCAATTACACACCTGTTGGTCTGAATCTTCCTCCAGACTTGATAAATCCCGAACCCTGGATTTGTGCAGCTCGTAAATTGCTAGCCAGCCAATGGGTTACAGTCCACATGCCAGTTTTTGTCTTTTCATTTCAAAGTTGGATTAGTTTTAATGCCCTGTCTCAGTTCTCTAATGCAGTATTGCATTTCAAACAATGTTTAATGGTCCCCTAAACCACATCTTTCACTGCCCTCATGCCTCCAAACACTTCCAGACCAACCCACGTCCCCTCCAATCACATCTGTCACCACTTGGCACTTCCATTAGACCATAAAACTATAAGATACAGGAACCGAATTAGGCCATTCAGCCTACTGAGTGTGCTCTGCCATTCAATCATGACTAATGTTTCTCAAACCCATTCCTCTGTCTTTTCCCCTTAACATTCGATCCCCTCACTAATCAAGAACTCTTGATCTTAAATTCAATGACCTTCAATGACTTGGCTTTCACAACCTCTGTGGCAAAGAGTTTCACAGCTTTACGACCCGCTAGGTGAAGAAATTCCTCCTCATCTCAGTTCTAAGGGGCCGTCTCTTCAACCTGAGGCTATGCGCCTCAGTCTTCATGATATCCTCCATTATATCCTCATGCCCCATCAAATCACCCATTCCATCTATACGTTCCTCATGCATCCTTTATAGCCACTTATCCAGGATGCTTGCTATAATCTCTTCATATTCCATGCAATGTAAGTGGAAAATATTTACACTTCTTGGGTAAAACAAATAAATTTCTGACTATCTAATAAAAAACATTTGTGTCATTGGACACTGAGAAAATATTCTGTATATTGCCATGAGAAATCAATATTGCAAACACATTCATATTTCTCCATGGGACATGAGCATTGCTTGCTGAGCTGACATTTATTGCCATCCCTATTGAGAAAGTGATGCTGCTCTGCCTTCTTGAACCACCGTAATCCATGAGGTGTAGGGATATCCACACTGCTGTTAGGAAAGGAGTTCCATAATTTTAGACCAGCAACAATGATTTAGATCCATCTCAGAATGACTGCATTGGTGCTGCATCCTGCACCCAGACTGAACTGGAACAGTTCATTGACTTTGATAACAACTTCCAACCCGGCCTCAAATTCACTTGGTCTATCTCAGACACGTCCCTCGCCTTTCTTGAACTCCCTGTTTTCATTTCTGGTGCGGGTTTATGGGCCAACAAATACTATGAACCCACAGGCTCCCATAGCCACCTGGATTACACCTCCTCCCACCTTGTATTCAGCAAAAACTCCATCTTGTTTTCCCAATTCCTTCATCTCCATTGCATCTGCTCTGATGAAGAGACATTCCACTGCCAAGCATCCTGAATGTCTTCCTATTTCAAACAACGTTCTTTCCCCGCTCTCGGTCATCCAGACAGCCCTCCACTGCGCCTCCTCCATTCCCTGCTCATCATCTCTAAATCCCCCCCTCCAAACATAAAGATAGGGTGTCCCTTGTTCTCACTTTCCAACCCACAAGGCTCCGCATCCAATGTATCATCCTCAAACACTTCTGTCAACTCCAATTCAACCCAACCACCCAGAACATCTTCCATTCCCCACCCCTCTCTGCCTTCTGCAAGAACCAGTCCCTTCACCACTCCTTAGTGTGCCCCACACTCCCCACCAACCACTCCATAACCCCCAGTACCTACCCCTGTAATCGTAAAAAGATGCAATACCTACCAGCACACCACCTCCCTCACCTCCATCCACTGCCCTAAACAGTCCTTCCAGGTGAGACAGGGTTTCATTTGCATCACCTCCAACCTAGTCTACTGCATCCACTGCTCCTGATGTGGTCTTCTCTACATCAGTGCAACTAAATGTAGACTAGGCAACTGTTTCGCCAAGTGTCTTCTCCTGGCCTGAAACAGCCAGCCTAAACTCCCAGTCACCGCCCATTCGCACCCCGCCCCCAACAAAACACCTCCGACATGTCCATCCTTGGCCTCCTGCAGTGTCAAAGTGAATTAGATCATAAATTTGAGGAACAGAACCTTATCTTCCACCTGGGCACCCTACAGCCCGGAAGTCTTAACATTGAGTTCTCTAATTTCAAATAACCTTCCCACCCATTCCCTGGCTCCCTTTCCAGCCCCCACTCCTCCCTTCAATTCCAGCTACCAATCAGATTCATCCCTCTCATCAACCAACCAGGTCGTACCTACTACCAGTGTCCACCTATCACTACCATTCCACTACCCTCACCCTCTCTTTATCTGCAGCTCCCCCTACCCCTATATCCAGTCCTGAGGAAGGGTAATACCCAAAACATTGACTTCTCCTCCTCCAGATGCAGCCCAGCTTGCTGTGTTTTTTCCAGCCTCCTGTTTGTCTACGTTGGAATCCAGCATCTGCAGTTTTCTGTGTCTCGGAAGGGAACCTACTGGTGGAACTGTTACCATTATACTTGTCACCTTTATCCTATCAGGTGGTGGAGTTCTTGGGATTGGAAGGTGCTGCAAAGAAGCCTTGGTGTGTTGTTGCAGTGGATCATGTAGATAGCACACACTGCTGTCATGTGGTGGAGAGGGTGAATGTTTAAAGTGCCAGTCAAAGGAGTTGCTTTGTCTTGAATACTGTCAAACACTTTGAGCATTGTTGAAGTTGTAGTCATCCTGGCAAGTAAAGAACATTGCACCCACTCTTAATCTGTGCTTTGTATGTGCTAGACAGGTTTTGGGGAATTAGGTGATGAGTTTCTTACCACAGATTTCCTAGCGTCCAATCTCTGCTTGTAATGACTGCATTATTGTTGATCCAATTCAGGTTCTATTTTGATGGGGGATGTCAGCAATTATAATGTCACTGAATGTCAATGTTAAGGGGATACGATTAGATGTTGTGGAAGGTCATTGTCTGGCTCTTCTGTGGTGCAAATGTTACTTGCACTGCTCTCTTTTCAAGTCTGAATGTTGACCAGGTCTTACTGCATACGGAAATGGATTGTTTCAATATCTAAGGAGTCACAAAAAGTGCTGAACATTATGTGGTTTTCAGTGAACATCCCCATTTCTGACCTTGCAATAGAGGGAAGGTAATTGATAATCCAATTTAAGAATTCTGGGCCTAGTGCATTACCCTGAAGAAGTCCTGCAGTAATTAATTTCCAAGAACTACAACAATAGTCATTTGAACTAGACCTGCCTCCAATTATTTTAACTCTATTGGTTGTATTTACAAATCAGAACTCTCAAAGGAATGGTTTGTTATTTTAGCTTCTTGAAACTATCGTTTACTGTCAGAGGAAGAGAATAAGACCATGCTCACACTTATGAGAACTTGAAACTCAGCCAAGCATTGATAACAGACACAGCTGTCCAAACAATAGACAACTCCAGGGAAAAAAAAATGAGCAGTAGGAGCTTATGGAAATTTCAAAGCAAGGTTCTGATCAGTTAAAGGGAGCATGTAGCATATTTGTTTTAAGTGTAGACTTACGTGAAATGCCAAAACTACTTTTTAAAAATGATTAATCAGATCTGTCTACATCATGGTACAAAAGATGATAATGCATGCTGACAAGACATTATAGATTCATAGAACCCTTACAGTGTGGAAACAGGCCCTTTGGCCTAACAAGTCCACATCGACCCTCAGAGCATGCCACCCAAGACCCATCCCCCCATAACCCACCTAAACTACACATCCCTGAACACTATGGGCAATTTAGCATGGCCAATCCACCTAGCTTGCACATCTTTGGACTGTGGGAGAGCACCCAGAGGAAACCCGCGGAGAGAACGTGCAAACTCCACACAGACAGTCACCCGAAGGTGGAATTGAACCCGGGTCCCTAGCACTGTGAGGCAGCAGTGCTAATCACTGAGCCATATGGTGCCATTTTCATTGGGAAAGCACTATAATGTACACAAACAAATACACAAGGCAGGTTAATGCAAGGGTGAGCTTATTCTTCAGGGTCGGATTCTGATGAAGAAGCATTGCATTGAAACACATCTATATTATAATATAACGCCCAATTGTGATACTTGGAGTTGCGAAAATATTTTTCACATACATTTCAGAATGTTCCAGACTCCTCCTGAATCTTTCCAATTTCTTCATAAACTGTCAAACCTGGGATATTTTCAATGGGCTTCCAAAATCTTACAAAACCATAAATACTGAGATATTAGTGAATGAGAGCATATCTTACTTTTGTCCCTTATTTATAATGAGGAACTCGAACTCAGTGCTTCCTGACCTGCAGAAATATATTAGAAAAATAATGATTGATCAGAAAGACATGGCGGAAATTAGATTTCTTCCGAAACAAAAACTAACGTCAGAATCTCATGTTACCAGAGGTAATGAGCTTCAAGGCAGGAAGCACACTTAATTCAATGAGCTGACAGTATACCTAAACCTCATTGCCTTCCAGCCTCTGCTAGAATTTATCCAGGATGGGAAGGTCCATTGACGATCTAGATAATAACGATGGCCCTTCAGTAGCCAATTAATTGCCTGTGTCCACAAACATAAACCCAGCTGCAAATGAGCTTGTGACCATGGTGGGCAGGTCAAGTTGTGAGGATAGCTTGATATGTCAGGAGAGAGGGCTTGATGAAAGACAATTGATGCCCGATTGAGGAACTAGACATGTGGCATTAAAGTTGCTCATGGGAGCCACACCTCTTGAACTTGCTTCTGACTCACATGACCTGCTTTTCCTGATTTATCTCCACAAATTGAGTGTACTCCTGGATCCTCTATATCCCTTGGACTTTAGGTTACTCTTCCATTTGCAACCACAACCAGGACACTGCTGAATGCAAGAGCTGCCAGTTTCCAATTGGCTGGCAGCTCTGATTCATCGGGACTTCTTTCATTAAGGTTTTAATTCCAAGCACGGACCGACCAGTGATCTCGACAATGCCTGATTGGTGTTAAATTCAATGGCCTTTGCCTGGAAAGGATGCTGTTGGTCTTTCGGTGACTCTCCAGCTGGCTACCAAGATTCCTGCCACCCATGCACTGAAGTGAGCCTGAGCATCAAAAAAAGAATTCAGTCCATTTTATCAAAAGTTTATTCTTTGGTCTTGTCAAGTGAACTGTCGATTAGTTTTAACTTTATTGAAATCGCTGGTCTCCAAAGAAAAGGAGTTTTATTTTTAATCCAGTAATTTAATGCAGAATTCAAAATATTTCATGAAGATCGAATCCGTAAATAGATTTGCTTCCGTATTACAAAGAGGCTGAATTGAATTTGTCATTGAGATAATCACATCGACGTTTAGAACAGTAGGAGCCTCATATTTTAAAGAAATCATTATTGTATTGAATACATTGTTTTAACTTCTAGGTCGTCACAAATTCATTTTGCAAATGTATCAAAATAATTAGATGTAGTTCTAATAAAACAGATTGTGATAGCCATTGCTGCATTGCTTAACCCATTAGCTTACAAAATATTTTATCAACATATCATTTTCTGCTGAACATAATCGTTCTTGTTCTATTCAATCTGTATCAATTGTTACCTGTGTCGTGACACTTCTGGATTCATATCAAGTGATAGGTTTAAGTGCAAATGGTTTGCTCTTGTAAATTTAAAGGCACTACGATGCTGGGACAAAAAGCTGGTAAACAAGTAGGAACTTAGAAATATGTAGATCAGTTTGCAACGAAAAGAAACAAAAGGTAATATTTCAGACGATAAGTTGACAGAGTAGAACTTGGAGGGCCTAGCATGCAGGAAACACTTTAGAGGAAAATCATAGGCAAACGTTATGACAGTTCACCATCCATCAACAAAAATGGGTAGAAAGTTACAGGGATCACTTTTATGATTTTCTATATCCATCTGCTCTATGCCTAACAAATTTGTTACCAGATGAAGTCCACTCAAAATATATCAAGGATATAGCCTAGACTCTAACTTTTATTTTAAAGGCAACTGTAAGATGCTGTGTTCCAGATGTGATTCAATTAGTCCACTACTAGGCTTTAAGCAAAACACACTTTATTCTGACAACACTTAAAAAGCAAGCAAAAGAGAATTGGCATAACAATAACTATTGAAATATTTAATAAAATCATATATAATTTAATGACTAATGATCAGCTTGACCAATATAGCAGCATGCCATAAACACACCTTTGACAAAGGCAAATTTAGCAAAACATAATTTCCTCACGTGCTATTTCCTTTCCAGTCCAGGAGAAAGGAACACTGAAAGAAACAATCTAGGAGCAGAGGCAGAGTTCAAGTTTTTTGCTGCAGCAGACAGAAAGCTGTACCTCTCAGCTTCAACAGCCAATACCAAACCCCAACTAAAAGCACAACTAAAATCCCAGGTCAGCATCAGCCTGATTCCACTTGCACATGCTACTTTTGTCTAATTAAAAAAAACTCAAGGAGCTCAAAGCTGTTTACGTACAGCTTCTGAAGCTGACATTCTGGCTCCACCGTGGCAACAACTCTCTGCAAGAGAAACTGCCAATTAAACAGGGTGCCCTGTCCTGGATGGTGTCAAGCTTGTTGAGTGTTGTTGGGACTGCACTCATCCACACAAATAGCGCGTACTCTGTCACACTCCTGACTTGTTCCTTGGAGATGGTGGACAGGCTTTGGAGAGTCAAGCGATGAGTTACTCGTCACAGTATTCCTAGCCTCTGACCTGCTCTTGTAGCCACTGTGTTTATGTGGTGAGACCAGTTGAGTTTCTGGACAATGGTAACCCCCAGGATGTTGGGGTAATGGTTAGATAGCCTCTTCTTGGGATGGTCATAGCTTGGTATTTGTGTGGTACAGATGTTACTTGCCACTTGTCAACCCAAGCCTGGATATTGTCCAGATCTTCATAAAATCATAGAATCCCTACAGTGTGGAAACAGGCCCTTCAGCCCAACAAGTCCACACTGACCCTCAGAGCATCCCACCCAAACCCATCCACCCATAACCCACCTCAACTACACATCCCTGAACACTACAGGCAATTTAGTACTTCCAATCCACCTAGGCTGCACATCTTTGGGCTGTCGGAGGAAACCGGAGCACCCGATGGAAACCCATGCAGACACGGGGAGAATGTGCAAACTCCACACAGACAGTTGCCTGAGGGTGGAATTGAACCTGGGTCGCTGGCGCCGTGAAGCAGCAGTGCCAACAACTGAGCCACTGTGCCACCCTTTCTTGTTGCATTTGAACATGGAGTCAACATCTGAGGAGTCGCAAACGTCGCTGAATGATGTACAATCATTGGCAAATATCTGTACTTCTCACCTTATGATGGAGGGAAGGTCATTGATGAAGCAGCTGAAGATGGTTGGGCCTAGGTCATTACCCTGAGGAACTCCTGCAGAGGGGTACCGGAGCCGAATTGGCTGACCTTCAACAACCACAGCCATCTTCCTGTGTGTCAGGAATGACTTCAAATACTGGAGAGTTTCCCCCCCGATACCCATTAGACATAGACATAGAATCCCTACAGTGTGGAAACATGTCCTTTGGTCCAACAAATCCACACCGACCCTTGGAGCATCCCACCCAGACCCATCCCCCTATAACACACCTAATCTACACATCCCCAAAAGCTATGGCCAATCCACCTAACCTGCACATCTTTGGACTGTGGGAGGAAACCAGAGCACCCGGAGGAAACCCACGCAGACACGGGGAGAATGTGCAAACTCCATACAGACATTCGCTCTAGGGTGAAATTGAACTTGGGTCGCTGGCGCTGTGAGGCAGCAGTGCTAACCACTGAGCCACTGTGCCACTGCCATTTCCTATTCATCAGTAGATCCTTAATTCCAGTTTCTTCTTTGAAATTGAAATTCCATCATCTGCTGTGGCGAGATTCGAACTCAGGTCCCCAGAACATTAGCTGTGTTTCTGGAATAATAATCTAGTGATAATACCAATAGGCCATCAGCTTCCCCCCCCATAGGGCATATTAAATCATAACTACAATACAGAAATCAAAGCATGCATGACTTAACAGATTGATAACAAACACCAGAACACTTTATAACAATGACTTATTTGGTGGGGGGTGTGGGGGTTAGCATTTTACAGATCCCCTTGGCTGGCTGATGCTTGATGCACCATGCTCAAATGGTAAGGGGTGCAGAAGAGGGCTGTGAGGGAGCATGTACTTCCCATTCCATTTGATTTACCCCACTGGAAACCATAAAATCCTGCCTATTTGACTGTCATCACAAAAGTATTATTACACATTGAAGGCTTCCACAGAAACAAATGAGACAAATAACTAGCTTATTTGCTTTTGGAGGATGTTTGTTAACAGAGTTACACTTAGTTGCATGGCACAATAATATCTTTCATATCTTGGAACTGCTTTACAGACAAGCAGCTTGTAATTGCAGCAACAAAAAAAATGCATTAAATAAAAACCAAAAGAACTGCGGATGCTGTGAATCAGGAACAAAAACAAAGTTGCTGGAAAAGCTCGGCAGGTCTGGCAGCATCTGTGGCGGAGAAAACAGAGTCTTCTCTGTTTCCCATCCGGTGAATCTTCCTCAGAACTGATGGTGGCTGGGAAAAGGTCAGTTTATATGCAGAAAATAGGGAGGTGGGTGAGGTAGGGAGTAAACGATAGGATAGAGCCCAAAAAGAGAGAAAGACGGTTGGACAGACAAAGGAGTTGCTAACGATCAGGCTGGGAGGGTGAGTAGTTGTCAATGGGGACTGTTAGTGACTAACAACAGGGGGTGTGTAGTGGTAGGCTATGTGATAACAAGGCCTAGTGTGTGGGGTGGGGGGCCGGGACATGGGAGAGTTTCAGCTCTAAAATTATTGAACTCAGTATTGAGTCCGGAGGGCTGTAGGGTAGGAAAATGAGGTGTTGTTCCTCCAGCTTGCGTTGGGCTTCACTGGAGCACTGCAGCAAGCCAGAGACAGAGATGTTGGCCAGGAAGCAAGGTGGTGCATTCAAGTGGCAGGCAACAGGTAGTTCAGGGTCTTTTTTGCGAGTAGACCGTAGATGTTCTGCAAAGCAGTCACTAAGTCTATGCTTCGTTTCCCCAATGTAGAGGAGACCACATTGTGAGCAGCTAATGCAGTAGACTAGATTCTTGGAAGTGCATGCGAAGTTTTGCTTCACCTGGAAGATATGTTTGGGCCCTTGGATTCTGGGGTGGGAGGTGGTAAAGGGGCAGGTGTTGCACCTTCGCTGGTTCCAAGGGAAGGTGCCATAGGTCTGTGGGGAGGTGTTGTGGGTGAAGGAAGTATGGACCAGGGTGTCCCTGGGGGAATGGTCCCTGCGGAAGGCGGACAAGGGAGGGGAGGGGAGGGGAGGGGAATATGTGTCGGGTGGTGGCGGAAATGGCGTCTGATGATCTTCTGGATGTGGACGCTGGTGGGATGGTAGGTGAGGATGAGGGGAACCCTATCGCTGTTGTGGCAGGGAAGAGGAGGGGTGAGGGCAGAAGTGCAGGAGATGGGTCGGACCCGATTGAGGGCGCTGTCGACAACGGAGCCGGAGAATCCTCGGTTGAGGAAGAATGTGGATATTTTGGAGGCTCCCTTGTCGAAGTTGGCCTCATCTGAACATATGCGACGCAGATGGAGGAACTGAGAGAATGGGATGGAGTCTTTACAGGAAGTGAGGTGTGATGATGTATAGTCCAGGTAGCTGTGGGAGTCGGTGGGTTTGTAATGGATATTAGTGGCCAGTCTATCCCCAGAAATGGAAACAGAAAGAGGAAGGGAAGGGAGGAGTCAGAGACAGACCAGATGAAGGTGAGGGCAGGGTGGAAATTGTAGGTGAAATTGATGAAGTTTTCCAATTCTAAATGAGAGAGGAAGGCAGCACCGATTATATCATTGATGTATCGGAGAAACAAAATGCATTATAACTTTCAGGACATGAATAGTTTGCATTGTGCAATCATGAATGCAAACACCTAATCAATAAAAAGTTATTGGTATTGTATGTGTTCATAACTTGCAGGTCCCTTTGCATGCATTATTTGTCCATTAAAACTTTCTTTTCTCTACTTACCTTCAAAAACAGAACATGAGAATTTAATTCTTTGATGCAAATGAATTAAAAGGCCACAGAAAATATATGTATCATTGTGAATAAGTGTATAACTAAAATTTCAAGCCTTGCTGTTAAGTTGAGTTTTAAGGTTTCATTTGAAAGGGCAAAGGAATATATAAAAGTCATGTATCTCCTGACTTGAAAGTCAATCTTCGGATGGGGAATTTGGGCTTTTCGTGATTTCAGGTTAGTACTCTCATCAATGGGATTTAATATCTAAGGTAAATTGGAAAGCCTCCAGAAACATGTACAACAACTGTGATGTGCAACTAATTGCGATGCTGGCAACACGCCAGCTTCATGCTGCTTACTACTGCCCTGATCTCTGCATCCAGCAAGATAACCAAGCTGTTTATTGGCTGGACACTTGAGCCAGGTGCCAATATCATGAATGTATATTTTGTATCACTTAAAGTTAGCCTGCAGCTCAAAGGGAATGTGCGTTGTGGCTGAGGGGGTGCTTATGGACGGAATCTGACCTGGGAAAAGGCGAAGAATTGCACAACTTGGGAGAACATGACTCCAAGAATTTCAGACACAGTGCTGGGAGGCAGTAGTGGAGTTGGTGGATAGGTGAAGAGATGTCCTGCATCAGCAATGGGAGAGGAAGCCTTTCTGACATATGCTCAAATGGCAGTCAGAGCAGATAATTTGCAGGTCAATTTCAAGAGAACAACTGAAAGGGCTAGAGTTCAATTCTGGAAACATTTCAATAACCTCACAATGCTGGTTTGGGTGCATAGAATGTTAAGTGGGAGTTTGGTAGGTGACAGAATTCAGTGAAGCAGAGAATGAGGTGTTCCTTTCTCTTTCAACCCTTTTCACTTATTGACACTTAGGTTGGTACAGAGTAAGAAGGTCATTGGGAGAATAACTGGTAAGCTATTCTACTTATGCTAATTGCAATAAAATATTTCACAACATTATGGTATGGCGGGTCAGCTTGGCCTGGTGTTATGTACACCCTGCAGTATATATGGAAAGTCATGGATATACCAAGTGTCCTAGACAATCACATGTGTAGGAAGTGTTACATGCTATAAAAGTAGATCTCTAGGTTTTGGAACTTGAGTAAGGGATGCAGTCACTGTCATGTAGCCACAAATCAAAGAATTATGTTGAACAGTTACGAAGAGGAATCATACCAGACTTAAAACGTTAACTCTATTTCTCTCTCCACAGATGTTGCCAGATCTGTTGAGCTTCTGCAGCACTTCTTTTTAACTTCTGCTTACATCTTTCAGCCATTTCCAATGAAAGGACGCAGTCCCATCTCCTCTAATCTTTCCTCATAACTGAAGTGTCTCCTCCCTGGGAACCATTCTCAAAAACATAGTTTCATAGTTTCAATTGGTCAGAATTGCTCAATAGCCCAGCTAAGTTCTGAGCAGGGTCTTAAATAAATGCACTGTAACCTCCTTGCTGTTGAACTCCATGCTTCTATTTGTAAAGGGTAGAATACTGTATGTGTTATTAACAGCACTCTCTGTCTGCAAATTTAATGACTTATGTTCAAATACAGCCAAATGTTTTTTGCTCCTGCAAACCATTTAAAGTGGTAGCCTTTATTTATATTGTCTCTAACAGTTCCTCATACCAAAATGTATCATCTCACACCTCTTTGCATTGAACTTCATCCACTTATCCCATCAATCTTCTTTTGAAGTTAAATAGTCCTTCACACAATTATCCCAAATTATGTGTTACCCCCAAAATTGTTTGAAGTTGTTCCCTATATCTCAAGATCTGGATCATAATTAGTATCAGTAAAATGTAGTATTGGAAAAGTTAATGGGACCAAAATTTTACAAAGGCCCAGGACTAATGACAGTTAACCTAGGTTGTTGAAAGAAATAGGTACTGAGACAATAAAACTAATAATTATAGAACAGTGCTTGCAGATTGGGAGGTTGTGAATGTAATCCGATTGTTTAAGAAAAGGAGAGAGTGAGAAATCAGGAGACTACAGACCTGAAGGTGGTCCACTGGACTCAACACGTTAACTCTGCTTTCTCTTCACAGATGCTACCAGAACTGTTGAGTTTCTCCGGCAGGTTCTGTGTTCACTACAGACCTGATAACTTGACATCAGTAGTAGATAAAATATTAGAATATGATTTAAGGTTTGTAATTACTAGATATTTGGCAAATAAACAGTGAACATGGATTCATGTGGGGAAGTCACGCTTGACACACCTGTAGCAGTTTTTTTTTTAAGATGTTACTGCAAATTCACTGAGGAGAAACCAGTAGATGTGGTATACTTGGATTTTTGGGAGGATTTTGATAAAATTGTGGACGGGAAGATGGTAAACAAAACTAATTTGGATGAAATTAGGAACAATATACTAACATAGATTGAGGTTTGATTAACAGGTAGAAAGCAGGGAGTAGGAATGAATGGGTCATTCTCAGGTTGGCAGGCTGTGACCAGTTGGGTATCACAACAATCAGTTCTTGGAGCTAGCTGTTCACATTGCATCTCAATGATTTAGATGCAAGGATTAATTGTACAGGCAGATCTCAGCCAACAAGGACATGCAGGTCATAAGGTGCTTAGACAGAATGGGGCATACAAGGTTAAGAGCGAGGCATAAAAGGTTACCAAGGTACAAAGCAAGATCAACATTAGATTTGAAATTATAGAGGTCAATTCAGCAGTCTAATAACAGCTGTTACATTGTTCTTCTAGAGTCTATTCTTCTAGAAAGGCTTTTTTCATGGTCAAACCTTTTAAAAAGAATGAGAATTGTTAATCAATTTTCAGGTACTTTTACCTTTTAGAAGACAGCAATCTGACTGCAGAATGACATATCCCACTAAGGAATCTGAAAGGTTAATGGTCACACTTTTGAAAAGTATGTGATATCTTTAGATTTTTGAACACAAAAACATAATCAATAAATCATTCCGGTATATTTTCAACACTGTTTCCTAACGTCTTATTGACTGCTTCAAATTTCAAACAAAAAGCTTATTTCCATGTTTTATGGTTAGTATCAATTGCAACACTCAATTCAAATGAAGAATGAAAGATTTGTTTGTGAGTAGAATCAGCACTCGAGGGGATACTGCGCTTCATATTAGAATATAAAAACAGCAAGCAGATCAAAAAATGTTAAAATGTAAGTCTGAGCAGATGTGAAGGTGATCTAAAATATACATCCCTGCACCAACCCAATTCACATCAAAGTCCCTGAATCCAAATTGCCGATTTCTCGGTTGTCACATGTGACGGTAAATGGAGGTAAGAAAGAAAAAGGAATGTTCATGACAGAATCTCTGAAGCTAGACGTAATTGATACAATTGTACAGAAAGTATTGGAATAGAGAATATCTGGGAGGTAAAAGTTGGATTATATGTGGGTCCCTAAATAAATTTTAAAAAAGGAAGACTTTATAGCATCCTTACAAAAAGTAGTAAAAGTGGGCACTTCTAGTTGTCTTTCTGCAAAAAAGAGGCAACTGCCACTCCAGCAACCCCTAGGAAACATCACACCACAATATGCAACCTCCTTTAGAGGACAGGCAGTCCCTGTGGCATGGGTGACACCTTTAGTATTTCAATGAAGGGCTTGCCACCATGAGCAGGATCAGTTTCAGGCAGCTTGGCCATACCCAACATTTATTCCGGGATGCTGCCCTTCTAGACTTCTTACTGAGAAAAGAAAGACTTGATTTTTTTATATTATCTTTCATGATGTTAGACATCTTAAAGCCCTTTATTTACAGCCACTGAAACATTTCACAAACCTACTGCCTACATTTCAACAGTGACTAATGAGGATTTATCGATTGAATTAATCACATTTGATTTGATAAAATGTGAATGAATTAAACCAACTTTATTAAGTAAGTGGAGGATATTGATAGGTACAGATAGATAGGAGCCACCAGCTAAATTCACCTGCCTCAGCACCTTAGCTTAACCCTATAATCTCTCTCTCCCTCTCTCTTATTTCCTTTTGAATTCAGGAGTAGAGCAGGAAGTCTTTGAACAGATTTAAGCATTAGAGATGAAAGAGTAAACAGCAGAAGACTGAGCAATCAAGTGAACTGGAGCAGTCAGCAGCAGCTGCCACATTTCTTTCGACTTTGCAATGCCCTTACAAGCAGATTGTCAATCAAAAAAAGTGAACAAAAACAGACTGGCAAAAGATGCCTCATTTTAGCTAGCTTTGAGGGGGTGAGAATGGAATCAGGGCAAGTAAATTGGGAAAGGAACATCGACAGGCAAAGAGATAGAACGACTGCAGAAAGCATTTAAAAAGGGTGATTAAAATAATTTGGAAGTCATATATTCCTGCGAGAACACAAGAATTAACCAAAACAAAATAAAATTGATGAATAAAAAAAGATGTGGGTAAAATTGAAGCAAAACAAATAAAAATAGATATGAAGAGGAAATAAATAAATAGAAAACTAGGAATAACTAGAAAATGAAATAATTATCGATTACAAAAATAAATTGTAAATTATTTCACAGGGAAATAAACAACAAAAGGAAAATCTGCAAAAAATTATAAGCCCTCTAAGTGATACACAAAATAAACCCTTAGTGATAACAGTAATATTTTGCCTCAAAATTTAATATGGAGACTAATAAGGTTGATAAGACAAGATCAAAAAATGCAAAAAGGGATTAGGGTATATATAAAAAAGGGAGTAACTGTTAGGTTGGTCAAATTTATAACACATTAAACTTCCAGCATAGATAGTAGGAACTGCAGATGCTGGAGAATCTGAGATAACAAGGTATATGGCTGGATGAACACAGCAGGCCAAGCAGCATCAGAAGAGCAGAAAGGCTAATGCTTTGGGCCTAGACCCTTCTTCAGAAATGGGGGAGGGGAAGAGGGTTCTGACATAAATAGGGAGAGAGGGGGAGGCGGATAGAAGATGGATAGAGGAGAGAATAGGTGGAGAGGAGACAGACAGGTCAAAGAGGCGGGGATGGAGCCAGTAAAGGTGAGTGTAGGTGGGGAGTTAGGGAGGAGACAGGTTAGTCCAGGGCGGATGGACAGGTCAAGGGGGCGGGATGAGGTTAGTAGGTAGGAGATGGTGGTGGGGCTTGAGGTGGGAGGAGGGGATAGGCGGGAGGAAGGACAGGTTAGGGAGGTGGGGACGAGCTGGGCTGCTTTTGGGATGCGGTAGCGGGAGGGGAGATTTTGAAGCTTGTGAAATCCACATTGATACCGTTGGTCTGCAGGGTTCCCAAGCGGAATATGAGATGCTGTTCCTGCAACTTTCGGGTGGCATCGTCGTGGCACTGCAGGAGGCCCAGGATGGACATGTCATTGAGGAATGGGAGGGGGAGTTGTAATGGTTCGCTACTGGGATGTGTAGTTGTTTAGTGCAAACTGAGCATAGGTGTTCTGCAAAGTGGTCCCCAGCCTCCCCAAGCGGAATGGTATCAGGTAGATGGTATCCCTGCAGCCCAATGGTATCAATGTGGACTTCACAAGCTTCAAAAACTCCCCTCCCCCTACTGCATCCCAAAACCAGCCCAGCTGGTCCCCGCCTCCCTAACCTGTTCTTCCTCCCAACTATCCCCTCCTCCCACCTCAAGCCCCACCACCATCTCCTACCTACTAACCTCATGCCTCCCCCTTGACCTGTCCGTCCTCCCTGGACTGACCTATCTCCTCCCTAACTCCCCACCTACACTCACCTTTACTGGCTCCATCCTTGCCTCTTTGACCTGTCTGTCTCCTCTCCACCTATCTTCTCCTCTATCCGCCTCCCCCTCTCTCCCTATTTATTTCAGAACCCCCTTCCCCTCCCCCATTTCTGAAGAAGGGTCTAGGCCCGAAACGTCAGCTTTCCTGCTCCTCTGATGCTGCTTGGCCTGCTGTGTTCATCCAGCTCTGCACCTGGTTATCTCAAACTTCTAGCATAGATGGATTGTATCTGTTTACAGTAAAATAAGTAAGGGACAAAATAGCAAAGGCACTAGATCTGTATATATAATGTAAATAGTGACTAGTTATGTTGATATTCCTATATTTATAATGGGAAATTTGTCAAGTCCAAGGAACTACAAGCCAAATACTTTAATATCAGAGAAGAACTATTAATTCTTTGTTCAGAGTATGTAACATAAATACATCTAAAAACAAACAAAATGTCAGCTTTGTAAGGTGCTTGACAAATTTTCTTGATTGTTTTTGACAATGTACTTGTAGGAATGCAGAAGAATAACATAATATATGTAATTTTGGATTGTCAATAAAGGACTGCACAGTAATCGTGACTAAAACCAAAAAAATGGAGTCAGCAGACAAGTAACAGAATGGAGAACAAGTTGGCTACAAAAGAAAGAAACAGATTGTAGTGCTATGGGTGGTTATTCACATTAGTGTAAATGGGAGATAGTTTCCCACAGCGATCAGCACAGCGACTACCGTTCAGGATTTTTGCAAATAATTTCAAAAGTTTGGGCTAGCAATAGTTGGTTAATATTAAGACAGACAAGGACAAATTCCAAGATGATATCAATAAATATATAGAATTGACATCTAAAGTACAAACGAATTTTAAAATACATAAATGTATATTGGTAGGAGAAAGAAGAAAATTGCACACTCTAAATGAATTTAAATGGGGTAGAGAAACAAGGGAGATCTAAGGAAATGGATTCACAGATCATTAGAAGTAGAAATTTAAGTTAACAAGTCCTAAAAATGCACTTGAAGCACTATTCCAAGGGAATAAAATCTAAAAGCAGAAAAGCTTTTGCTTCATGTAGAACCTTGATCACAGTCAGAATACCCAGTTGAACAGTTCTGATCTTCATATTTCAGAAAAGTATAGACCATTGGTGAACCTGCAAGAAGATTTACAAAAATAATATCAGAACTGAAGGTTTTGGGTTTTGGGGTTTCAGGAATTATCAGACTTGGGTCCTTTGCTCTGAAAAAGGGAAGGCTGCGGTGTGATCTAACTTGGATCATGAAAAATTATGAATGAGTGGACATGGAGAAGATATGTCTGCAGAGTTCAAAAATCAAGGTTACCCACTAAAAAGAAAATCTACAATTTTTATTTCAACTTGTAGAATTAACATAATTATATCTTACTTGCATTTGTGTCTGTTGATGGTAGATATTAAAGTCCCTCACTCAGAGTACACTTTGTGCCCCTTCCTACCATCAATGCTTCCTCCAAGCTTTAAGGTCAAAAATCATACAATACCAGGCTATAGTCCAACAGATTCATTTGAAAACGCAAGCTTTCAGAGACTCACAACGTCTTCAGGTATCAATGAACCTGTTGGACTATTAACCAGTTGTTGTGTGATTTTTGACCTTGTCCACCCCAGTCCAACACTGGCACCTCCACATCATGTCCTCCAACATTGTTCAACATGGTGGTGTAATAATTCATTAGCCAAATGTGAAATACATGACAATCAGTAGGTTTTCTTGCCTATGGTAGAACAGAACATACAAAGGGATGATAATGTTCCATGTCTTGGACATTGTGTGCAAGGTATGATTCCAAATGTTTGACTGGGTATGACATTTGCTTGACTAATCTGTGATACAGCTATCTTAATTTTGACCTCCATTATTGGTTAGGAGGACTTTGAAGAGATGTTTGGGTCAGGTTTGCAGGTTTATTTGTCATTGCCAAGTGGTGTATCAGATTTCATTCCTTCAAAACTTTCTAATGGTTGGAACAACCTAGTAGCTTGCTGTGCCATTTTGGAAGCCAGTTTTGAATCAACCAAATTGCTGTGGTACAGGAGTTATGTGTAGACGAGACCAGGTAAGGATAGCAGATTTCCCCTCTAAAAAAGACATTAGTGAACCAGATGAAATTTTCCTTTAATTGATAATCGTTTCATGGTCATCAGTTACAGATTTTTATTGAATTCAGATTTTTATTGAATTCAGATTCCATCATCTGCCAGTGTGGGATTCGAACATACATCCCCATTGTATTACCTGGATCTCTGGATTACTAGTTCAGCTGTAATACTGCTGCACAATCAGCTCTGTTCATATCAACATAGAGAATAGAAGCAGGAGTAAGCCATTCAGCACCTCAAGCCTGCTCCGCCATTCAATATAATCATGGCTGATCGTCCAACTCAATACCTTGTTCATGCTTTCTTCCATATCCTTTGATCCCATTAGTCCACAGGAACTATATCTACATCTTTCTTGAAAGACTTCAATCTTTTGGTCCCCCCAAGAGTTTTTCCAGTGGCCAAAAAAATTCAAAAGCTCACCACTCTGGGTGAAGAAATTTCTCATCTCTGTCTTAAAAGGCTTATCCTTCGACTGTGACTCCTGGTTCTGGAAACTATTCTGGAAACTACATTCTAACCATTCAGAAGTTAAAACAGTTTCTATTTGGTTCATTTTTGGATTTATTGGTGACAATCTTGTAGTTACGGATCCTTAATTTTGTACACCGGCACTAGGCTAAGATGAAAAATCTCACAGGCTGCCAAGGAAAATAAAGAGAGGGAGCTCTAACCATTTGTTTCAACTCTGTCTGTCTACAGGCATGGTACCTGGGGATTAGAGAGCTGCTGATGTTATTCAGGAAGGAACAGCCAGAGTAATTACAGACCAATCATCCAAACCTCAGAGGTAAGCAAATCATTGGAAAAACTTCGAAAAGATAGTCATTATAGATTTCTCTTAAGGGAAAGTCATGCCTGACAAATGTGAATTTTTGAGGAGTTAACAAGAGGACTCATTGAAAATAATGTGCTTGACATAGTCTATGTGAATTTTAGCAGGGCTTTTGGTGATGCCTCAAATCACTGAGCTGCCAGAAAATTAAATGGTGATAGGATCCAAGGAAAAATGGTAGATTGGATCCAAAATTAACTTAGTGGCAGGAAGTAATGAGTTATGTCAGAAGAGCTATGTTAGAGTTATATCATGGCGGCACGGTGGCTCAGTGGTTAGCACTGCAGCCTCACAGCACCAGGGACCCGGGTTTGATTCCAGCCTCTGGTGACTGTGCAGAGATTGCACATTCTCCCTGTGTCTGCGTGGGTTGCCTCTGGGTGTTCCAGTCTCCTCCACAGTCCAAAGATGTGCAGGCTAGGTGGATTGGCCATGCTAAATTTCCTGTATTGTTCAGGAACGTGTGGGTTATAGCGGGATGGGTCTGGGTGGGATGCTCCAAGGGTTGGTGTGGACTTGCTGGGCCAAAGGGCCTGTTTCCACACTGTTGGGATTTTAAAAAAAAGTTTGTGGAATTAGAATGGTGTTTCCATTCGGGTTATACGTGGCTTAGCACTGGGTCTCTAGCTTCTTGTCATATATATTGGTAACTTACACTTGAATGCAAGGGGAGAAATTAAAAAGCTTGCAGAAGGCATGAAATTCAGTTGTGATTGATATTGAGGAGAAATGCATTTGATTACAGGAAGAAATCAATGAGCTGATCAGAATGGTCAGAAAATTTACAAGTGGAATTCAAGTTGTTTAAGTATGAAGCATTAGGGTAGGCTGAAGGAAGTTTTAATTGAAGTGCATAAAATTATGAAGAGTCTAGATAGAGTGATAGGAAAAAAGTTTTCTCAGGCACAAAAGGTTAAAAATGAATGGACACACATTTAAACTAATTGATAGTAAGATTAGAGGGGAGTTGAGAATTTTTTTTATCATGCAAAATGTGTGATGGGAATCTGGAATTCACTGTCTGAAAGTCTGCTAGAGACAGAAATCCTCAACCACCCATTAAAAAAATGGTTGGATAAGAACTTGAGGTGTTGTAACATAGAAAGTGATGGATCAAGAGCTGGTAGGTGGAATTAAGCTGGGTAGGTTTCTTTCCTGTGTAGTTTGGACCAAAATGGGCCAAGTGATTTCCACTACGCTGGAAACATTTCTATGCTACTACATTTTAACATGCTACAAGCCTGGAGGCATCTGACCAAACAATATAGATTTGTGTGTCATGTGACTGCAAACAATAGACAAAGTAACGCCATCTTATAATCACATGTCATTGTTAAAAATCCAGATATCTCACAAACACCAAACTATCCAACAAACACCTACTGCAAAGAATTTCTTGTGATCTAAAAGTATAATGGAATCTTGTCAGTATGACAGACATCAATCTGGGCTTCTTCATCTTCAAACAAGTATAGCCCAAAGTTAAACCGACATGGATGTCGCCTTAGCATCAGAAGACAGGTATTTATTTCTGGAGTAGAGCCCCTTTTCTGTTAGTGTAGGTTATTCTATTGTGGCTACAATGCTACAAGGGTGCCATCAAGCACCAGGTATTTTTGGAAACCAGAAGCAAAGGTGAATTCAGCAGCCTTCAGTTTGCTGTTGTTAGTCAGAGGGAAAATGGAAGAGGCAAAGGTGATGGCTCAGCCATATGTCACATGTTTGTTGAATTTAGGGATAGAACAAAGATTAATACTGCTGATGTCTTGGGCAAGCCTGAAAAGGAGTCTAAGAGCTGTAGTGACCTCAAATCTGACTGATAGTGCTGTCCCTGTTTTCAGGATTGATGAAAGAGTTTCTTAAGTATATAGCACAACTGTAATTACCATCCTGCAAAGGCCTAAGCCTTTAGATGTAGAGCTCATCTCTACAACTCTTAAGTCTTTCTAAAATAAAGTTCAATTGTTACAGCTGAGCAAATTAACTTAGCTTTCTCACTCAAAAACCTATCCGCACAACCTTGAACTTCAACAAATTCAGTGTAAATTATGTATCACATGTGGGACACAATAATGATTTTTAGGAATTCCTCTCTTGAATTAATGAACTGAGCAATGCGAACATGAAATATAGAAGCTTTATTGTACTGTCAGTTAAAAAGATGCTGCAGCTATTTTCTGATAAGCTTGAATCTGATAGGAGTGTGACTGTAGCATGGAGCATAAGGCCCTATGAGTGTTAGTCGGTAACTTACACTGCAGCTGTTAGAATGCTGCATGCCAATGGTCAGTTTGAGGCTCTTTTTGATGTTATGAGCAGTTCGTTAAAATATTACACACAACATGACAAAATACATCATTTAGAACACTACCCAGATATCCTGAAGCTAAGATAAAGCATTGATGGAGCACAGATTGGAATTGTGCATCAGCATTTATGGAATCCCACATGGAGTTGACCCAATGGAGATTGCCTGGAAGATTGAAAAATCCATTGTCAATTTCTGTGCATCGAGAACCCAATAAAAATTAATCCCTAACATTGGAGGGTTCTACTTCCATTAAACTACATAGTTAACCGGTAAAAGATAGATAATTAAGGTGGTAATCTAATTCCTGGTTAAAGATTAAGCTAACACTCAAACTTACCCCACACACTCCCAACTAAACCCACTCTGGCCCTTATTCCCCTGGACCACACCCCTAACAGAATTCACCCAGTGCAACATGGTTTAAGCAGCCTGAGCCCCAATCTCCCTACTGGCCAATTGGACCACCATGAAATGATACATTGTCTGGTACCAGCTCAAACCCTCAGAAGATGAAGATTCTGATTACTGGCCCCAACATGGTGCCTCCTGCCCCTGACAACAATCACCTGGCCTACCTGTCCGAACATAAACCCCTCCTACTCCTGTCGGTTCCAACACAGCCTCCCCCCAAACCCCACTGGCCCCAATATCCATACGCTTTCTACCACCACTG
Organism: Ginglymostoma cirratum; assembly: GCA_024137785.1. Lineage (NCBI taxonomy): Eukaryota > Metazoa > Chordata > Chondrichthyes > Orectolobiformes > Ginglymostomatidae > Ginglymostoma > Ginglymostoma cirratum. The sequence continues at coordinate 9,834,920 of JAHRHZ010000079.1, read as the reverse complement.
ATCCTGACATACCCCCAAACCCTGTTCTACCATAGCTGCTCCATCACTTATTCAGAATCTTAGTGACCTGGCACCCGAACAATTATCCAACTGCATCCTAACCCTAAACTTAGCTTTTCACAACAGCTGTCAAAGCATCTGGCCGTACTGCTAAACATTGAAATCTCAGTACATGGCACGCTGCTGCAAACAGGGGAGTGGTTTTCCTTTCCCTGAATATCTTCGCAGTGCAGAGGAACAGGGTTGCTTTTAGCTTTACTCTAATTCTGAAGGAGCCTGGATTGGATTCCTGGTTAGAAGTTTAAAACTTAGTTCTAACCAAAAAAAAATTATCAGTAGTGGCAATCTAACTGTGATCACCGCTCTGAATATCTCATCCAATATCAAGGAGACATCCTGTTACAATTCAGAAAAAAACCTCCAAATGTCACATTGTTCAAACATGCAATTTAAAGCCCAAACAAAGCTGAAGAAGTTATTGAGAATCATTGGGGAAAATTCTCCACTGGTTGCAGTCATACCTGACACAAAGTATTGTTAGAGCTCAGTCATCTCAGCTCCAGGACATCCTTCAGGAATTATGCAGGGTAATGTCCAAAGCCCAATCTCTTTAGCTGCTTCTTTCCATCGTAAAAAGAACCAGAAATGCTTATTGATGTTTAGCAATATTAGCTACTCTCAGATACTGAACCAGACCTTGTCCAAATGCAGCAAGACCTGGACAGTATCCCGATTAGTGCTGACAAGCTGAAGTGATGTTTGTTCCACAGAAGTGCCAAGCAATGACCATGTCCAACAAGAGAGAATCTAACCATCATTCCTTGACATTCAATGCCATTACAATCACTGAATCCCCCTATGAACATAATAGGGGTTACCATTGACCAGAAACTGAACTGTACTAGCATATGAATACAGCGGCTATAGAACCAAGTCAGAGGTTAGGAATCGTGTTCCAAATAACTCATGCCATGACCCTGAAAAAAATCTGTCTGCCATCAGCAGATTGCAAGTCAGGGGTATGGTTAAATACTCCCCACTTTCCTAGATGAATGCAGTTCGAAAAACACTCAAGAAGTTTGACAATATCCAGGCTAAAGCAGCCCACTTGATAGACAATATTCACTGCTTCCACTACCATTTTCCAGTAGCAGCTGTGTGTACCATCTACAAGATACACTGCAAAAATTCATCGAGGTTGTTTAGACTGCACCTTTCAAACCCACAGGCATTGCCATCTGGAAAGATAAGGGTAACAGATATGTGGAATCACCACCACCCATAAGTTCCCCTCCAAAACACTCGCCATCATGACTTGGAAATTTATCATAACTTATGTGTCATTGGGTGAAAATACTGGAACTCCCTCCCTAATGGCATCAGGGATTTACCTACATCAATGGAATGCAGCAATTCAACAATACAGATCATCACCATTTTCTCAAGGGCAATTAGGAATGGGCAATAAATGCAGTCATCACCAGCAATGCCCATATCATATGAATGAATTTTAAGAAAAGGCAATGAAAATTTACAGTTAGCAAATAGCAGCAAAGTAGTTAATTCACCTGGAGTGCATTTAAGTTTACCATGTTTAAATTGCTCTCACTTTTCTATAAGCACCCCCCTGCCCTACCTCCCAAACACTCCTCCCACCCTCTCCCAAATTAAGAAATGGCCTCAAAGGCATAGGCAGACCATTGCCAATTTAACAGTTGAATGTTCCAACTATGTTCCAGGTTCTAGATTACCTTTAAACCATGTAACAGGAGAACATGAAATACTTTTAACAACCTTCTCGTTTGGAACGCGTACATTTGATGTGAATGTGCCATTAAACACACTGCCAACAGAAAGAAAACAAGATCTATTCCTGGTTCTATCCCATGAGAAGCAGATCGAGTTGAATAACAATCGCTGATAACATTCTATATTGCAGTTCTTCACCTTAAGTTCAGCTGAATTACCAAGCCTGCTCAGTGAGAAGAATCAAAACAATTAAAATTATTTAATATCTTATTTACTGAAGCCTCTATTTAAAAAGAACTTATCATGCCATATAAACCTCAAAGAATTTGCACAGTTACAGCAGAAAAACTGAATTGAATTAGCAGGTCTATCACTGATTCATATGGGTAGTTATACACAAAAGTAAATTAAATTTGAGTTTTATTTATGCAATTTCTAGAATTCAAGGACTTTTATTTCTTAATTTATACACTTTGATCATATTGAGTCATAGAGATGTACAGCACAGAAACAGACCCTTCGGTCCAACTTGTCCATGCTGACCAGTTATTCTAAATTAATCAGGATCCATTTGCCAGCATTTGGCCCATATCCCTCTAAACCTTTCCTATTCATGTATGCATTCAGATGCCTTTTAAATGTTGCAATTGTACCAGCCTCCACCACTTCCTCTGGCAGCTCTTTCAATTCACACACTACTCTCTGCCTGAAAATGTTACTCCTTAAGTCTCTTTTAAATTGTTCCCCTCTCACTTTAAACCTACGCCCTCTAGTTTGGGGCTCCCCTGCTCTGAGGAAAAGACCTTGACTATTCACCTGTCCATGCCCCTGATGGATTTTATAAGTTTCTATAAGGTCACCCCTCAGCCTCTGATACTCCAGAGTAAATAGGCCCAGCCTATTCAGCCTCTCCCTATAGCTCAAACCCTCCAAACCTGGAAAGATCCTTGTAAATCTTTTCTGAACCCTTTCAAGTTTCATAACATCTTTCCCATAGCAGGGAGACCAGAATTGAGCACTATATTCCAGAAGAGGCCTAACCAATGCCCTGTGTGGCTGGAACATGACCTGCCAACTCCTACATTCAGTGCACTGATCAATAAAGGCAAGCTTACCGAATGCTTTCTTCGTTACCTATCTACCTGCAAATCCACTTTCAAGGAACTATGAACCTGCACTCAGAGGTCTCTTTGCTTAATTATTTTGATTGTATTGTTCCACTTCATAAATTGTTTACTTTAATATGCCACTAAGGTATCCCGGTAACTAAAATTTCTCCCCAAACATTAATAATTTAATTTAAATTTAAATTTAAGTTTATATGTATGATCTCTTGTATATTACGCTGTTAGCAGCCTTCTTTTAGCCAACAGATTGTGCAGTTTTATATGTATCATCTTCGTTATTTTCTGGCATTCCTGGGGATCGAAGATGATTTACTTCTGCTCTGGTTTGATGAGTTTGGATGTGATTGTTAAGCCTGAGGCATGATCAGCAGACTCTGCTGCGTGTAGGACAGGTGGATTTTGAAGGGCAGGGCAGATTGTCTGTTTGAGGATCTGTAACCTCCCCCCAATGCCTCAACTTTGTCTCTGCATATTTCTGACGATGTCTCTTGATTTGTTGGGCACCTTCCCACATAAATTTTCTCCATTTTGGTCCATCTCAAGCTTGGAAAGAACCATTGGAGGGGGATGGGTGTGAAGAGCATGGGAGGTCTAACAGTTTATGGAGACCAATGACATGTATGACTTCTTCAACGTTGCTAAGTCAACCTTAGATTCAAAGGCTCACAGGCTCCCTCGGCTGTATCCAAATATGGAAGAAACCTCAATGAAGGAAAAGCAAGCAGTACTTGCTGGAGAGAATATTTTGAACAACTCCTTAACTGAGGATATGCCTTCAGTTTAAACATCCTGCATTTGATTCCTTAATGCCCTATTTGGTTCAGTCTTTGTACTACTCTGGGCCAGAGAAAAGCTGAAAAAGCCATGTAACCACTGAAAGTTAACCAATCTACTAAAGCAGATGGAATTTCAGGCAAAATTCTGAAATATAGCAGTACAATATCATATTCTACATTTTGTAAGAGTAAGTCATGCTGAGGGATCTCAGGTACACAGTGATCATGATTTTATTGGAGAAGGGACACCAGATCTATTAAAAGATTACTATAGAGGAGTCTCCCAGGTACCTGCTGTAGGGAAGATTATTGCAAGGATCCTTTACATTTGCCTTCTCCCAGGGAACTCCTTCCCGATTCAGTGTGGGTTTTGCCTTTTGGGATCCACCGCAGGCATAATGTTCATCATATGCCAATTGATTAAAATGCAAGGAACAGCACTAACCACTGAGCGTGAACTTTTTCCACCCAAAAAAGCCTTTAATTTAACTGTGAGAGTTAACGGAGTAGCTTCAATATTGGCTGCTTTCAAATTTCTCAAGACTCTCCACCTGCACCACAGTAACATATATGCCATAACTCTTGCTGAAGGAAAAGCCTTCATTTTTGTCACTGCACCCACCTTTGTCTTGGTTTTCCTCATTGCAATACTGTTCCTTAATTCAGCAAATTACCCTCAGACAAGGATACAACCTATAGAACAGACAGGGAACTCTTCAACCTTTGCTACCTTCAGTCCAAAACCAAAGTTCCCCTCTGATAACCCCATCTTTTGCTGCCATTCCATCTTTGCCTAGGTACCACAGTTATGGAATTGTCACTCTAACTCTGCTACTTTACTTTCATATTTTTAATCATAAAATCCCTACAGTGTGGAAGCAGGCCATTCAGCCCATTGAGTCCACACCAACCCTCCAAAGAACATTCCACCCAGACCCAGCCCCCATCCTATCTCTGAAACCCTGCATTTCCCATAGCCAATCCACCTAACCTGCATATCTTTTGAGTGCGGGAGGAAACCCGAACCCCTGGAGGAAACCCATGTAGACATGAGGAGAATGTGCAAACTCCACACAAACAATTGCCCACTGCTATAATTGAAACCAAGACCCTGGTGCTATGAGGCAACGATGCTAACCACTGAACCACAATGCCATCCTAAGATCCCTTATAATAAAAAAAATCTTATTTGTTCCAATGACCTTGGTTGGTATGGTACTCATTTCTACCAGCATATTTGCGAGTGTATTTCTATTCAATTAAATGCATCACAAGCTGTTTCTGTAACTTGTCAAATTAAAATTACACTTCCCTTTAATATATCACCCGACATTACACATATGTGGCACAATTAAGATCTATTGTCTACTATGAAACAATTTTGTGAAATTATTATTAAAACAGATAATGTATTGTAAAAACAGGTTTGACACATAATTGAACATTAATATACTGGATTCTCACTTTGTTATTAATCAGAGCAGTTATGACTAAAAGTACAGTTTATTTATTCTGTAGTGAATTCTGTGTCAGTTTTCACATTGATTTTTTTTCAATCTTCCCTCTATATTATCTGACAGAGGTATTGTTCACAGAAGTAATAATGCTCACACAGTTCAAAATTGGCTGAACAGTGACAACAGTGTAGATGTGACTTCCAATTAGTGATGTTCCAGTGGGACTCTGCAACCAAGCAAAACACTCTTCAGAAAACAATTCAAATCAGCACCTGGCACTGAAATAACTCCACAGAGGCCAGTATCCCATCACCAAATCACCCTTTATTTACATGTAGAGATTCTTTGACACTGATCCAGCTCCCTTAGAGCCAGCTCTCGGAGTGTCAGGTGTCAGCTAGCGCTCCCTGATTGGACCAGAATTGCAGCCCTCATCAAGGAACTCATATTATGAGTTCCACCAGGCTGACCTCCTTATAATCACTACAAACAGCAGATAAAATGTTCTGCATATTGCTATGCTCTCAGCTAGGAGACAATAAGAGTGAAAAAGAAAATGAAATTTGGATTTTGACTGACGATAATTGTAAAAGACTGAACATCATAAACATGAACCTGGTATCAAAATTTTCTACAAACAAATCAGACAAGTCGATTGTTACTCCTATAATACAGGACATTTTTTACCTACCTCACCCAAAGACATCAGAATCAGTTGCCCAGTTTAATTTTCCTTGGTTTCAGCTCAGTAAACTTGGATGGGTTGTAAAACAGCTGGCTCATTTCAGCTCATCAGTACTCCCAACAGGCAAATTAAGTTAAAATTGCCACTTACAATTTGCAGTCATTCGATCTAAAGTTAAAAATTTTATTCGGCTCCAAACTGACACTAACTTTCTAATCTAACAAGAATACAGACATCTGTCCATAATCCTTCCTGCTCCTCCAAAGAGCTAAGATCCCAAGCTATACTTCTAAACTTGACATTGCAAAGTCTTCACATGTTACAGCTAATTTTGCATCTATACTTAAAGAGATACTTTTTTTTTGATTATTGTTGCTTCCTTATTCAGAAGCATTAGTACTTGAAAGTTCAAGGTGCAAATGCTCCCCAGGCAATTCATAATTCCAAGACTTCCTGACACAAGACACATACTAACACTCTGTCACAGAGACAGACAGCCAAACCAAACCTGTTTTTTAACTTCTGTATTTGCAATAATAAAATTAAAACCCTCAAAGACCCACAAAATTGACTCAGCCTGTTCCTAGCCAGACTTGAAGAACCAGTCCAAGACTTTGCAAACAGTCAATTGCAGACACCGGTTTGTATCTTAAACATGACATAGCAATTTATAATCAATGTAGTAACAGAACAAAACTGAACTAAGTAATTGGCTATACTACAAACGCAAAGCCCTTTGTTTTCAGCTCCATTCACACAAAAGACAAACACAGTTAAGGGATAAAGAAAAAAAGACTGGCCAAATTAATTAAGTGGTCTTCACAGGCATAGATAATAGTTTCTTGGTTGATTTTCTGAAGAAGTCGATCAGGGTCACCTTTACAATTCATTCAGATAAGGCAGTGATATTTACTTCTCGGTTTCTATTCACGGGATGCTCACAGGAGGCTAGGCAGGGAGATTTCAAATTTCCATGCTGCAGCGTCAGCAGACAGACTCTTTTCACAGAAAACCGTCCAAAACCCAATTCAAACTCTGACCACTCCCTGACAGACTGATTGGAGCCTTGGAGGAGATAGGAAATATTCAACAACTGCCAACTGCTTGAGCAATAAGATATTTTCTAGACTTACTGGACAGAATTCCTTAGCATTGACCTCATTAATAGCCATTTTCTGCTATTATAAGAACATAAGAACTAGGAGCAGGAGTAGGCCATCTGACCCTTCGAGCTGACCCGCCATTTAATAAGATCATGACAGATCTTTGAGACTCAGCTCCACTTACCCACCCACTGACCATAACCCTTAATTCCTTTACCTTTCAAAAATTTATCTAGCCTAGCCTTAAAAACATTCAGTGAGGTAGCTTCAAATGCTTCACTGGGCAGGGAACTCCACAGATTCACAACCGTTTGGGTGAAGAAGTTCCTCCTGACCTCAGTCCTCCTTCTGCTTCCCTTTATTTTGAGGCTATGCCCTCTAGTCCTAGTTTCACCTGCTAGTGGAAACAACCTCCCTGCCTCCACTTTATCTATTCCCTTCATAATCTTATATGTTTCTATAAGATCTCCCCTCACTCTTCTGAATTCCAATGAGTATAATCCCAGTCAACTCAGTGTCTCCTCATAATCCAACTCTCTCAACTCTGGAATCAACCGAGTGAATCTCCTCCACATCCCCTCCAGTGCTAGTATATCTCTTCTCAAGTAAGGAGACCAAAACCGCACACAGTACTCCAGGTGTGACCTCACCAGGACCCTATACAGCTGCAGCATAGCCTCCTTGTTTTTAAACTCCATCCCTTGAGCAATGGCAGACAAAATTCCATTTGCCTTTTTAATCACCTGCTGCACCTGCTATCCCACCTTCAGCAATTCATGCACAAGGACACCCAAGTCCCTTTGCACAGCAGAGTGCTGCAATTTTTTACCATTTAAAACATAGTCCATTTTGCTGTTATTCCTACCAAAATGGATGACCTCATACTTATCAGCATTGTACTCCATCCGCCAGACCTTTGCCCACTCACTTAGACTATCTATATCCCTCTGCAGACTTTCAGTGTCTTCTGCACACTTTGCTCTACCAGTCAGGTTGGTGTCATCTGCAAATTTTGACACACCACACTTAGTCCCCAACTCCAAATCATCTGTGTAAATTGTAAACAATTGAGGTCCCAACACTGATCCCTGAGGCACACCACTAGCCACTGACCGCCAACCAGAAAACACCCATTTACCCTTACTCTTCACTTTCTACTGGTCAACCAATCCTCTATCCATGCCAATATATTACCTGTAATACCGTGGAACTTTATATTATGAAGCAGCCTTTGGTGTGGCACCTTGTCAAATGCCTTCTGGAAATCCAGATACACCACATCCACTGGTTCCCCATTGCCCACCATGCAAGTAATGTCCTCAAAGAATTCCACCAAATTAGTTAAACATGACCTACTCTTCACGAACCCATGCTGGGTGTTCCCAATGGGACAATTTCTATCCAGATGTCTTGCTATTTCTTCCTTAATGATAGATTCAAGCATTTTCCCCACTAGTGAAGTTAAGCTAACTGGCCTATAGTTACCTGCTTTTTGTCTACTTCCTTTTTTAAACAGTGGCTCACTATCTCAGAGTGTCGTACAGCATTGAACCAGACCCTTCAGTCAAACCAGTTCATGCCAAACATAATCCCAAACTAAACTATCCCAACTGCCTGTTCTTGCCCCAGATCCCTCCAATCCTATTCTATCCATGTACTTATCCAAGTGTCTTTTAAACATTGTAACAGTGCCAGCTCTAATCACTTTCTTAGGAACTTCATTCGACATACAAGGCGCCCTCTGTATAAAAAAATGCTCCTCATGTCTTTTGTAAATTTCTCTCATCTCACCTTAAAAACGTGCCCCTGAGTTTTGAACTCCCCCCAATCCTAGGGAAAATACCCTTGCTATTCACGTTATCTATGCCTGTCATGACTTTATAAAACTCCCTAAGGTCACCTCTCAACCTCCTATGCTCCAGTGCAAAAGTCCCAGCCTATCCAGCCTTTCTTTATAACTCAAACCTTCCATACCCAGCAACATCCTGGTAAATCTGTTCTGAACCCTCTCTAGCTTAATAATATCCTATCCATAATAGGGCGACCAGAACAGGATGCAATACTCCGGAAGTAACCTCAGCAATGTCCTGTACAACCTCAAAGTGACTTCCCAACTCCTATACGCAAATGCAATGTTTAAATATAATGCACACCAAGGGAGGAAAAGAGTCTGTAGAACTTTTGATCAGGAACCAACCTGCAATTAACTTCCAAACCTGACCTCATGAATAAATAACAGCTTGTGTGGTCTTTTTTCCTTTGAACAGTACCTTTTGAACACAAAAGCCATCTTTAGCTCATTGTTCACAGATCACAGCTGCAAACCAGAATAGATAATAGGAATTTAAAAAATAATTAAAAACAAGCAAGCCTCTAACAATTGCTATATCTTAACCACCTTTGAGGACCTCTGAGAAAACTTTCAATTCTTAAATATACATAATTATAACTTTCCTCTTTATCTCCAATGATTGTCCAGTAATGCTGCAAGTATTGGGTCGAAAATAGGACTGGGAGCCATTCTGCTGGGATTTCCCCAACTTTTATGCCTTTTCGATTGCCTGTGAGGAATGATGTGCAATATATTTACATATAAACAGGTGAGAGTATTGCAATGACAGTCAAGTCATGGTCGTACATCATCCAAAGTATCTATTATTTGAATTATAGAAAAATGAAAAGGTAATATTGGCCGACGTCCAAAAATGAACACAGGGATCATAACGGTTATTCTGTGTCTGTGCTTCAACAAGCTGCATATAAATTTAATTTGCATTCAGCAAGAAGTGAGTGCAACAGCTAAATCACACTAAACAGGTTGAATGTCTGCAGTCCTGAATAAGAGGCACAAAAATCAAGGAAAATCAAAGTTGTTGTAAGTTAGTGTTAGAAATAAACATGGAAAATATTGGAGATATTGGAGATGCTGGAGTCAGAGATAACTCCGTGTGGAGCTGGAGGAACACAGCAGGTCAGGCAGCATCAGAGGAGCAGGAAAGTTTTCTGAAGAAGGGTCCTGACCCGAAATGTCAACTTTCCTGCTCCTCTGATGCTACCTGGCCTGCTGTGTTCCTCCAGCTCCAAATTGTGTTATCCCTAGAAAATATTGGAAATGCTTAGGTCAGCCAGCATCCATGAAGAGAGAAGAAGAACACAACATTTCAGGTCTCTGATCCTTCATTCAAATTTTGTTCTGGATGCTTCAGTGGAAACAGATTTATGCAACTGGTGCTCATCTAATTCCCATTCAATGTCAGTTTGCTGCTATCATGGCTGCAGATACCATTGTTGAGAAGGATTTGGTAAGATATCACAGCAATCCAGATAGGTGTCCTCCAACAGATTCAGTGCTAGAGTGAACTGAAAGCCCCAATGGTAGAGGGTGGTGCTAAGGCAGGAAGGAGACTGTAAGAACATCTGAGGTGCCATTAGAGGCAGTCACTAAATTAAAAACTGACGAGAATCACAGGCCCCTCAGAGAGGAGGGTAAGCACTCCAAGGGTTGACCTTCAGCTTTGAGAATGCTCTTTCCCATTCACAGTCCCACCAATGGAACGTGGACCCTCCATCCTCAATGGCCCACCAGTCTGCCGCAGGCTGTTTCTACAACTGAGCAGGCACCCCCACAAATGATAGTTTCTTAATCATGGAACAAATGCCTGTCTGGCAGGTTGCAAAATTGCCCCATCAGCATCTTAATTTGTTATCTTCCTTCAAACCACATGTGACTGATACGTTTCCTTGATTTCCTGGGAAAATGTATATTTGCAGAAAGCTCATCAATGACCCATCCCAGTGTAGCTCCCCTTATTTTCCCGGCTTCATGAATACACAAGAGCTTGTGTGGTCTGTTTTCCTTTTAACACAAGCCATTACCCAAAGTCCAAAAGTCACCTTTAGCTCACAGTTCACAGATTACAATTGAAAAGCAGAATTGGTAAACAGAATAAAACAAAAATAATTTTAAAAATCAGCAAACATCCACCTAAACCTCCATGAGGCCAGAAGAATCCAGGCCAACCCAATGTCCTGAATGTCATGCTTAGGGCATGGCCTCGACAGGAGAGGAAGTGTTCCCAATGAGCACTGCCAGTCAGATTAATTGAGCGATGACTTATGCTAAAACCAGAATGAAGCTGTTCAATGCTTCCTCATTATTTGGCGATGAGTGGGAGACAATAAATCACTAAGTAGCTATGACAAAAAGGGCACTGTTCTTACATAACAGGAAAGTGAACTACACAATAGTAATGTGTGCAACCAGATTTGGTCAGGAATAATTCCAAGAATCTTAGGAAGCTGGTATAGATACCAGCTCCTTTTAAAAGCTAGAGTAGAACTCCTCATTTTCACCAACAGACCATGTGTGTCATCAGTACACTGTGTAGAGACAATGTAACATGAACAATAATCCTTTCAGAACCTTACCTTGTCTAACAACAGCCTTCTGAGTTCTTTCATTCAGCTGTAGTGACCAGTATCTGTCTCTCTGATTATGATGTTCCCTACCACCATTCCATTTCTTCTAATTTCTCAATTTGAATACCTCCTTGCACGTTAGTGACAAAGTCAAAGACAGCCTGTTATTAAAAATAAACAGACTAAGTGGCTTCTCTACTCCCATCATCCCAATGCCCTTACCTACCCAACTTGCAATCACATCATTCTGTCCTTGGCCAGAGATAACAAAGCAATACAGGTGACACTAACATAAGAGGTGTGAGTAACTTCTGGAACAAAGTGTCCAAGAAACATTCCCTCTTCCTAATGCATCACAATCTTCAGCCAGAAGTGCCATTTGGATGATCTCAGCCTCCTCCTGTGGTCCTCAGCATTAGTTACCTGTCTTCAGCAAATTTGATACACTCCATGTAATATCAAGATACAGTTAGAGGCACTGGATACTGCAAAGGCTATTAGCCATGACAACATTCCAGCAATAGTACTGAAGGGTTGTGCTCCAGAAATTGCTGCTCCCCTACACAAGCTCTTCAGTACAGTTACAACCCTGGAAACTACCTGACAATGTAGAAAATTGCCAACATCTGTCCTGTATGTGAAAAGCAAGACAAGCCTAACCCGGCTAATTACTGCTCCATCAGACTACTCTCGACCATCAGTAAAGTGATGGATCATCAGCAGTGCTGTCAAGCAACAGCTGCTCAGCAAAACATTCTCAGTGATGCCCAGTTTGGATTCCACCTGGACCACTCAGTGCTGCTTTTACTACATCCTTGCTTCAAACGTGGACTAAAGAGCTGAATTCCAAAGGAGAGGTGAGTGTGATTGCCCTTGACATCAAGGCTACATTGGACTGAGTGTGGCATCAAGGTTCTCTTGCAAAATCGGAATCAATGAGTTTCAGGGCAAACTCTCCAGGAGTTGGAGTCACACCTGGCAAATAGAAGGATGATCGTGCTTGTTGGAGATCAGTCATTTCAGCTCTGGACATCTCTGCAGGAATTCCTCCAAATAGTGTCCTAGGCCGATCCGTCTTCAGCTGTTCAATGACTTTGCCTCCATCATAATGTCAGAAATGGGGATGTTTGCCAATGATTGCACATGTTCAGCACCATTTGCAACTCCTCAGATGCAAATTCAACAAGATCTGGCAAGTAACATTCTCACCACACAAATGCCAGGTTATGACCATCACTAATAAGAGACAATCTAGCCACCACTTCTTGACATTCGTTGGTGTTACCATCACTGAATCCCCTATTTTCTATATCCTGGAGATTATCATTGACCAGAAACTCAACTGGACTCGCCACATAAACACAGTGACAACAAGAACAGTCAGAGGCTAGGAATACTGTTGTAACTGATCTCATGACTACCCAAAGCCTATCCACCATCTACATGGCACGAGTTAGGATTGTGATGGAATATACCCCACTTGCCTGGACAGGTGCAGCTCCCGCAACAGTCAAGAAGCTTGACACCATCCAGAACAAAGCAGCTCACTTGATTGGCACCACATCCACAAACATCCACTCTCTCCACCAAAGACACTCAGCAGCAACAATATGTCTGATCCACAAGATGCACTGCAGAAATGCACCAAAAATCCGAGAGAGCACCTTCCTAACCCATGACCATTTCTATCCAAAGGGACAATAGCAGCAGATATGGGGGAACACCATCACCTTCTAGTTCCCCTCCAAGTCACTTCCCATCCTGACTTGGAAATATATTGCTGCTCCTTCACTGTCGCTGGGTTGAAATCCTGGAATTCCCTCCCTAAAGGCATTTTGGGCCGACCCACAGTAGTGGACTGCAGTGGTTCAAGAAAGCAGCTCACCACCACCTTCTCAAGGGCAACTAGGGATAGGCAATAAATGCTGGCCCAGCCAGCGACGCTCATATCCTACATCCCACAAATAAATAATAAAAAAAGTCCTAATATCCACACCTCAGCTTTCAGCTCAAGCTCTTGGCTCAAGTTCCTAAGAAGCAGATGCTTACAATAGACATAAGTATCATGGAATGCTAATGGCATCCAGAAGCACCCACATGCTGCAGCTATGACACATTATCTGCCCTTTCATATTTATCATGTTAAACTTAATTAGAAATATTAATTTATAGAACATCTCCATGCTTAATTTTTGGTTTTATACTGTACACTGCATAACCCTCATATTTATACTCATTTTTCCTAATAAACCTGTATAAAGATGTTATTACACACCTCTGAAGCAGGTGTGCCTTGAACCTGGACCTCCCAATCCAGGGATAGGAACACCAACACAGTGCCATAAGAGGGCCCTCAGCCTTGTACTGTTCGAAAATCAAATAGGCAGCTTTGCTAAAGCCGAAAAATCTTGCTTAAATTAGCTAATTAAACAATTTCAGCTGTTCAGCTGCTTATATATCCTTGGTTAAGCCTCAAAGAAACTTAATTCGCACCTTTTAAATAGTAACTTACACCTTTTAAACCTTAGATTTTAGTTAGATGCTAAATATAAACAAAATAAGAATTTGAAGAGAGATTACCCTTAAAGATACCCTCAGTCACACCAATTGCTAGCTTCATACTGTGTCTCAAGTAGCACTCAGTAGAAATAAGTGTCAGCGGTGATGCAGTTGGTAATACTTTCGACTCTTGAGCCAAAATAAGTTCGAGGTTCAGGGCCTACTCCAGGGGAGTAACTGAAACCATTGGTCAATGCATCTATGTTCCACTTGTAGGCTTACCACGCCTGAAAACCATGATTATACATGGATATTGTGTATGAGAATTTGGGTATTGAACATAGGGACAAAGTTAATCCTTTCCAATTTACCTATCCCAGTATTGTCCCTAAACTGGCAATTGTGCACAATTGTCCTTTGATACTAGATTAACAAGTATAAGACACAACACAATAATTAATGATAAACAATGTAATTAACTAGAGTAAAATTAGTCATGAGTAGTTTATTGAATCCTTCGAGTATTATGCACACTCATTCAGACTATAATGACACATAATAAAACCCTACATTCCTGAACAGAACTGCAACTCAAAAGACTGTGCTGCACTGTATCAATATCAATTGTTAAAGTGAACATTCCCACATCTTAAAGGCTTAGTGCTTTAATCATCTCTGAAACACTGACATTATTTGAAAATAAATCATTCGATGAATGTAATCAAATCCACTTATGTTTCTATATTTAAAATGGAATTGCATTAATGAAAAAAAGCAGAAAAAATATCCATTTGGGTGAGGTAAGAGCCAGAATGTCCATTAGCTCTTTTTTATTGCAGGGGTATTAAACACAAGTGGCATAATAACAATTTCAATAGGATTTACATGAAGCTGGACTTTTGATCAACAAAATGAGGGTTAGTAAGCACCCTTTTAAAAAATGAAAATGTAACATATTGAAAATAAAAGAAAATAAAGCATTTGGAAACAAAATTGATTTTAGGTCTGTTCAAAATAAATCATTTTTCTGGTGCATTGTAAACTGCAGGTATTAGTTTTGATTCTTTCAGTGGGAGAGAAAAACTCCCGTAATCAACCATCAGTGTTGTGAAATGTTATACATTATTCAATGGTTTAGGTAATTTGGCAGTAATTTCTAGTCCTGTTGAGTGCATGAGGCATTAACTAACAGCCTGCTGATCAAATACAGAAAGCATTGAATAAATGTCAGCAAAATCCATTCACTTGCCAAGACACTGATTTACAAGTAAAAAATTATTGATGTTGATAATAAATTCAAGAGCTATACTTTTTAATAATTCTGTCTCAATTGATTGAAACAAATGACATTGATCTTGTTTACATTTTCAGATTCACAGTCTCTGCAGGATAAGTTTGAAGTGTTGCCCTTTGGAAGAAACGACAAGGATAGGCTGAGTTATGTAAATACATTATTGTCAGCATAGTGTAAGAACAGAGGCACCTGGGCATGCGTATTTCAATATCTTTGCAGATGGTAGAGCAAATTGGTAAGGCAGTGAAAGAAGCATCTGAGAAAAAAAATGCTTTGTTAATAGGGGTGTTGAAGTCATGCAAGAAATTTACAATCACTGGATAGGCCTCAGCCAGAGCATTGCTGCACAAATCTGAGCACTATCTTTAGGTGGCAGAAGGTATGAAGATAGTTTATCAGGAATGGGCAATGTTGTGTTATGTCCCAAAGTCAGTATAACTTAAAGAAACATTCTTGTGGTATCATTCTTTTAATATAGCATGGGACCTGAGTGCATATTCCAACTTACCTCAAATCACTTGAAACATGACACTGTCCTGGAAGAACACTATTCTTTGTAATCTAATAGCTTTGGGTTAGCCCAGACAACACTGTGCCTATGAATATAACGTCTGTACATAGTAGTTGACTGTGAAAAATGTCTACTGGACTTTAAATATCACAATATCCACACTCAGTTTCTTATGTTATGGGAGATAATATAAATATCTCCACCTTTTGGAGGCCTTCTCAGATCATGGTTGCAGCAGGCATCTATGATAATTCCAATCTCAGTGGTGGCCATTTGGAAAACTAATTGAAAATCAACTGGACAACAGAGGATTAAGACAACAGGACAGTGTCACCTCCTTCAGCAGTATCAACATTGTGAGTACAGACTTGTATGTGCCAAGAGTCAGACAAACATGACACACTGAACACAGTCTATCTCAAGCTTCTGGAAATTTCCAATTGAATCTCCATAAGTTAAAGCCTGCCCTAACTGGACATGCCAAGATGAATGTTAGCTATTGGATTTTCATATCTTGCTGTCTGTGATTTATCAAAAATGTAAAGTCATTAGATCCAGAGACTTCTTGTGTCCAAGTTCAATGTTTCACAAAAGAGACAGGAAGACACCAGCTATTCACAAAGTAACTGTGAAATACCATCATGCATCTCCATTTATCTATCAGTGAATTTTTTTTAGCATTAAACCATTCTGAGTGGACAATGGTGGTTGATCATGTGATTAACAATGGTGTCTAATACTGACATCCTTTATTTTAGAAAAAGATAAAGAACAGGGAAATGTGTAGGAAGTGCCAAAAAAAGACAGCAGTTTCAGAAATGTCGTGTCATCTTTGCCTTGGATGCTATCAAAGTCTCACGGCCTGATTCTAAAATTCTAAGCCCATCTGTAAAGAAGTTTGATCTCCTGATTCAAAATCTGCAAATGCCTGATTTCACATCCTGCTGAGCAATCATTTCTTTGAGGGAATCCTGCAACAATCTAGCTATTTGATTTCTGCTATTCAAAGTCATCTGAATTATAATCTTCTCATGGAAGAGCACATCTTCCTCTACCAGGCTTACAATGGCTGATTTCCTACTACAACCCAGACACATGAACTGTTAACTTGAACTGGTAGGTATTACAATCTTTTGCTTTCGTACTTATAGAAGAGAATTATCTTCTTTAGTGTGTGGTGTGTGATTGATTACTTTTAAAGATGAAGTATCTTTGTGAATAAACAATGTGCTTTATTTTAAAATCAAGTAAATTGACTGTTTATCTAAATAAAAATCGAAAGAAGTGCACATGCTGTAAATCAGGAACTAAAACAAAGTTGCTGGAAAAGCTCAGAGATAAAAGGTACTGCAGATGCTGGAGAATCCGAGATAACAAGGTGTGGGGCTGGATGAACACAGCAGGCTAAGCAGCATCATAGGAGCAGGAAAGCTTGA